>CABEEJ010000537.1:161531-187739 GCA_901482245.1 Timema douglasi
TCCCCACATTCACAAGATGTCTTGTCAGAGGTGAAGGAAGGGTTTGGTAATCAGATAAATCTGTACCGGGACCGGGGATTGAACCCCGGCCGCCAGCACAGAAGTCTGACACCTTACCCCTAGACCGCCAGGTCACCTAACAAGAGCTATAAAAGTATAGAAAGTAGGCCTATAATTATAGAGATATAATAGACCAATATTATTAAGTCGATAAAATATATTTTGAAAATAGGTTGTACTCTAGCTTATATTCTTATTTGTTTTCACTAGCCAAAAGATTAAAGTCAAAAGTTATAAAATGTTCTTATAGAAGGCAGCTACATAAAATCAAACTGAAAAAAAGTATCTGAGTTATATTTAATGATCTTCAGCCAAAAAGAAAAGTTTCACTTTTTTTTTTCCTTACACAACTTGACTACTGAAAGAATTAATTATATTTCTTATATTTGCCTATTTATATCTACGTTAATCCTAATTTTTACATATTATAAATAAGTATAATAGAGAAATAAAGAGGTACACTATATTAAATCTACATTAATAGATCTTGGACATCTACAGTAGTGGAAATTATAGCCATTCGGCGACTAGGACGGACCGAAATGTTTTAACGATATTCTAGTAGCATTTAAATACCCTATTCTACTTGATTCCTACTCTCTCTCTTAGTGTGTGATCACAGCTTGAAATGTTTTGACCATTCGAAAGGCCATCAAGCCTGTTTACAGGTCTATCATGGTCGGGAATGTACCTTACTTTTCGTTAAACAGTATATCTCAGCTGGAAATGACCAACTTTACGGTAATGTGTCCATACAGTTTCATCTTAAAAGTTTTACTGAATGAGTTTAGTTATAGGGAGAGTTAAGGTGTGTAACAGATATCAACAGACTATTTGTTTCTCGAGAAAAAGAAGGGGGATTAATGGATGGTAAGTTGATAGTTACAGTAGCCCCATGGCTTCTTTGGTGCTGACTGACAGCTCACAGCTGACTTCTGACAGTCAACATTTAGGTATATACATAAATGTTGACTGTCAGAAGTGAGAGATGCTAAACACATGTTTTTGCGGATCATATGGTTCGGCGTAGGGATACATAATTTGGTCTGATAACTTTTCAAAGATTTTAGCTGTCAGTCAGCACCAAAGAAGCCATGGGGCTACTGTATATTAACATGTGACACTATGACAACAATTTTGGTGGTAGAGGGGAAGGGAGGAGCGAATGCAATTCACACATATAACAACCTTCTTTTATCTAGATCATTCGGTTGCTTTAAAATGTAGGCTGCATAAAATAAATTAATAAATGTAGTCGAGATTTGTAATTTATTTATAATTAGTATACCTACCGTATTTACTCAACTCCTTATTTACAAATAGGCTAATATCCACTTCTTGGAACGTTGATTAAATTAGTTTGTTATCTTTGGAAAATCAGATATTTTTCATATTTAACAACGTATATGTTATTTTTGGTTTAGGACATACCTGTGTAAGCCTTCAATAATAAAATAACTTAAAATAAAAAATAATTGTAAAATATGTATGCCACATTTTTTAAGTTCCACTTTTAAAAGGCCTTATCAAGTCATAAAAATATATAAATCAATTTTATATATGTATTATATACATATGGTAGATCTACTTGTTTGAAATTTATAAAAAGCATTTTCTGAAGTTTAACTTTGAAAATCATTTCAAGTTTTACATTTACGAGTAAAATAACGGCATGCTCATATTCTTCTCCCTTTAAAACAAATGTTTAAAATGTGTTAAATATTCCAAATAGATTTTGTCAAAACTGCAAGGATGATTTTAAAATATTGGTCAACTCAGAATATGCTATTATTATTATTATTATTATTATTATTATTATTATTATTATTAGCACCGCGTCTTACTACCCGTTCGGGTTCAGAATATGTTAAATAACCATGCGGTTGTATTGTATTTCATTCTCTGGACGGTAAAATATGTAACTGCCGGAACAGATCAAAGAAAGGAAAAGTCAAATAAAAAAAACTTTTTTAAAAATTACTTGGTATATAAACGTGTAAAGTTTCATCCTAAATAACAACATAATCAAGTTTCAACTTGTTACGATTTATTTTCCTTTCTATTATTATATAAAGATAAAGTTTTTATAGTAGCTATCTTTAGAGCAATAAACTCCTTCCCTCATTAACAGTTTTCGTCTCAACTGTCATACAGTATCTTTTTTTTTTACTTTCTCGCCAACTATAGAAAATAGGAAGTATTGTGACTATAAAAAATATAATTTGAGATTTTGATCTATTTCAACGTTTCATGACCGTCCCAGGCCGATAAGTAGCAATAGCATATGTCTGTTATCTGTGTATCTGTCATTGAGCTTAAAGCCGAAACCATTTTCTCAAATGGGTTAAAACCGGCTCGATAGGTTTTCAAATGACTCCTCAGAAAGATTTTTGGAATTAAAATTAGCTGTAGTTTGCTCAAGAGTGAGAAACTATAAATATAATCCAAATAACCTTTACAATTTTGATTAAAATTCATAGCCTATCAATGCACAGTTTAACATTACGAATAAAATGGTGGATTTTATTTTTCCAGGAAAATAATTTGGAGGGTACTTAAAACAGTCGTTATTTCTAATTTTGATCCATCTTTGCAACTATTTAAGTTAAAAATTATATATGGTTGAAAAGTTGTATAACTACAAAATATACCAAACTTTTAACTGAAAGATTTGTTTATAAAACAGATAGTTTCCGGGCTATAAGCAAATATATATTTTGAAGTGGAGGTCTGAGAAATGGGTGTCTGAAAAAATACATAACTAATACGTCTCCAGATTATCATACAAGTCTTGAAATTATAAAGTCTAAAATGAGAGGCCAGGAAATGTTTCATAGCTCTTGAAACTTAAAAAAAACAAGCAAAAATAAATTGTACGGCGCACAGCACAGACCGTCTATATTTTATCTTAGCGTAAACCGGCCCCGTTTTGTGGTGGTCAGTGCATCTGACTACGAACCTAGAGGTCCTAAGTTCAATTACCGGCTGGTACCATGGAGTATTTTCCCAGAGAGGGGAATTATCAACGGTCATCAGGGTCTGGTTAGTTAAGCTAAGTTAGGTTAATAGTTTCTACTGGTTCCACGTCCTCAGTTTCACTCTCACCATCACCTCATCTTATCCTGACATGGAAAGAGCCTCCACGAAAAGGATGTACGATTGGTAGATCCGGGCGTCCCCTGGGAAACGGTACATAATATGGCTAATCTTTTCACAAACTGGGCTACGAGCGAGGTAGCCCAGTTTGTAAGATATATAAATATTTTATATATCTTAACGTATGGATATTTACCTAAAGTTTGTAGGGTTTGTGAGACGAATCTATAAACATTGTTGCAGAAACACTCCATCAAAGAACGTAAATTAAATAATATATCCCGGCAAAGATCTATCTGATTACTAAACCCTTCCTTCACCTCTGACAAGACATCTTGTGAATGTGGGGAATGCCAGGCCTCCACCGTGGTTCGGATTCCACGTTAAACTGTAGGTCCTTCATTTCATCTCACAATCACCCTACCATTACACATTAGCGTAAGTGCGTATAACCCGAACGGGTAGTAAGACGCGGTGATAATAATAATAATAATAATAATAATAATAAATAGTATACACTGTTATAGAAACATTGTCCATTGTCCACTAAAGAGCATTACAATCAATTTCCATTAGAAAGACCTGCATAAAAATTTTATATATTCGATTATAAAACAGAAATTATTATTTTTATAAATGAATATTACAAATAACATATTTTTAGTTTTATTACTTTACAATAATAGGTTATTTGGATCTCAAATAGTTGCGGAGATGGGATCAATATTGAAAATCTACACTAATGTAAAGTAACCTTAAAGTTGTTTTCACACGAGAATGAGAATAGACATTTTGTTTGTGATGTTAAACAATGTCTAGACACTACTAAAGGGGAAACCCCTATTTTATTAGTTATTATTATTATTAGCACCGCGTCTTACTACTCGTTCGGGTTATACGCACTTACGCTAATGTGTTATGGTAGGGTGATTGTGAGATGAAATGAAGGACCTACAGTTTAACGTGGAATCCGAACCACGGTGGAGGCCTGGCATTCCCCACATTCACAAGATGTCTTGTCAGAGGTGAAGGAAGGGTTTGGTAATCAGATAAATCTTTGCCGCGACCAAGGATTGAACCCCGGCCGCCAGCACAGAAGTATGACACCTTACCCCTAGACCGCCAGGTCACCGACTATTTTATTAGTGATATTTTCGGCCTTTCCGGGATTCTAACTCGTGAACCTTAGCTCAGTAGAACAACACGCTACCCACTGAGAAAAGGTGTCAATTACTCAATAGTTTACTATGCATATAACAAGGAAATGAAATTGATAATGAGTTTTAAGTTTTTACTTACCTGCACCCCTCGGGTAAAGAAAGTATTGTAATTGTCAAAAAAAAATTATCCTAAGATATTGATGGATTTCGACGTTTCATGACCCCCTACACACACAAAAAAATAGATATATATGTTTTGCAATACAGTCTATTACTGAAATCATTTTTCTTCGGGCTAAAACTTGGTAGCTGAGGTTTTCATAAGCTTTTTCGGAGGGATTTTTTGGGAATATCTTTACAAAACTAAGGGTTGTTTACTTAAGTGTTAAAAGAGAGAAAAATATATTCTCTCAAAATCAGCTCTAGCAATTTTGATAAAATGTTGTCTAAAGGACCTATTTAACGTTGTAAACAAAATGGCGATTTTCATTTATTTTCTATGAAAATGATTTTGAGCGTACTTTAAATTAGCAGATATTTCCAATTTTAATAATATCTTCACAGTTATTCGAGATACGAAATAACTTAACAAAGTTGTACTAGGTTACTATTAAAAATAAGAAACTTGTAATTGAGATGTATATTTTTTAAACCATTAGTTTCCGAAATATTGGCAAATATATTTTTTAAATTGAGGTCAAAGAAATTGATTATGGTCTTTGATGAATAGGCTGTATAGGCCTATAGATGTTATTCTTTTCTCCATATGTTTCTGTTACAAATAATATTGTTTCACTTATGCTCTTTGATGTAATGTTATTATTATTATTAGCACCGCGTCTTACTACCCGTTCGGGTTATACGCACTTAAGCTAATGTGTAATGGTAGGGTGATTATGAGATGAAATGAAGGACCTACAGTTTAACGTGGAATACGAACCACGGTGGAGGCCTGACATTCCCCACATTCACAAGATGTCTTGTAAGAGGTGAAGGAAGGGTTTGGTAATCAGATAAATCTGTGCCGGGACCGAGGATTGAACCCCGGCCGCCAGCACAGAAGTCTGACACCTTACCCCTAGACCGCCAGGTCACCAAGTTTTTGTTACTTACACTTATTAATTTTCAAAACGCGACCGTTCGATTTCCGCCATTACGTTTGGACGCTGTCCGGTGTAGCAAGTCGTGATCGCAAAAAGGGAGGAGGGCTTGTGGAGTATGGAGTTAGGGAGAGGGGCTGTGTGTTATAAGAGTATGGAGGGGCTGGGCGAGCACACAGATTGGCAGGGAAGGGCTTTTACACCATTCACCGGGAAGCTATCAAACTGATACTATAAAATCTCCCTTTCCTCTCTTGTCCTGTTCTACTCTTTGATACTCTAGTGAGATTTTTTTATCGACGGCAGGAAATAGTCCTAGAAACATTTTTGGATAGTCTCAGTCACATGAGCTTTTTTTTTATGGCAGCGCGTCTTACTACCCGTTCGGTTATACGCTTATGTACTAATTACGCTAATGGTATTAGGGATTAGGAAGGTTACATTCAGAAAAAGTGTATCCGTATTTGCGTGGAGAGAGAGTGAAAAATAATTTTGGAAAAAAACCTTCAGTACACCCAACCGAGATTTGAACCTCGATCTCCCCCTCCTCGGCAGTCTAGTCTACTCAGAGAGAGGCGCGCTAGACTACGCGGCCACCAAAGCGGGTCACATGAGCTAATTCACCACTTTTTTTAATCATTTTTTTAATTGAAGCGTACAGGTGAAAAGGGGGTAGAGGGGGTAGATTCGGATTTTAGCTTAAATTGATTTAGTGCTGCCATCTGTTAGACAATCATGAGACCTTTCTAATAAACTTTAGATTATGTTTAAAACAGGTATCTTGTCATATTTAAATTATTATTTATTAATAAGTATTTGCTTGAGTCCTTACGGGGCTTGAGATAAAAAAGTTATTGTCTTAGAAAATGTGCGTAGTGTGACTTTCTGCCTTTTCTCCTATAATCTTCAATTGTATATTCACTTACAATAGTAGACATATTTACTTAGTGTAATATTACAGCTAGGACCGGAAATATAAACCTGCGCAGGCTGTACCCCTCCCTGAGGGGCGCTAAGAAGCAAGGGGGCAATAGAGGGGTAGGGGCACTGAAGGGGGTGATTTTAGACTTCTACTGAGTGAGGGAAACTGTTGTCACTTCATAAGGCACGTCCACTGCATCAAGAATGAAATGATCGGTGAAGTGGTTACTAATATATCTGCTGATATATTATTTAAGAGATTTGCCGTGTAGTTATTAGGCTTTAAAAAGCTGGATAAAGTCGATGAATTTTGTTTAACTAAGTAAACTCATCATCAACAGTTTCCAGCCTGTTACCGGATCAGTTTAGGAGAATGCCTCCATCTTCCTCTATCCTACCACCATTCTTCCTCCTTTAATTGCTTCTAGTCTTCTCCCATCAATTGCACACTTTCTATTATCCTCTCCTCCCATTTATTTCTTAGCCTCCCTTAAACTAAAAGGTTTAATTTGATTTTGAATAAATGGGCCGTTAATTATTATTGTTATTAATCTCGTGATATTTTCCTTCTTAGTGGGTCATGCAAACCATTATTATGAATGGTTTTTTTTAGGGAGATGAGGGTATTGGGTAGAGCTTATGGACCAAGGGGGAAGTGATACGAAAAGTTTGGGAACAACTGCGTTAGAACATACGACCACCGATACGGGGCTTTCCTTATTATTTCTATATAAAATTGTCTAAAGAAAGGTTTTCCACTATTTATTCGATAAATAAAGCTCCGAGCTTCGCGGTGACCCTTTATCCGCCTTAAATGCAGAACTGTACGTGTCTGGGCTACATCATTTCAATATACCTATGGACGGCAAGATTAACTGGTACTCATATACGCCCGAACGCCCGAATGTACTACACTTATCGTACATATTTTCAGTGAATATTCCCTCTATATCCCGATTAAATGATGATGATGATAGTGAATATGAGGGTGTGGAACCAGTAGAAAAACTTAACCTAACTTGGGCCTAACTAACCAGAGCATGATGGCCGTTGGAATGATTCCCCTTTCGGGATAAATACCCATGGTATCAGCTGGGAATCGAACCCAGGACTGTAGGTAACCTGGCGGTCTAGGGGTAAGGTGTAAGACTTCTGTGCTGGCGGCCGGGGTTCAATCCTCGGTCCCGGAACAGATTTATCTGATTACCAAACCCTTCCTTCATCTCTGACAAGACTTCTTGTGAATGTGGGGAATGCCAGGCCTCCACCGTGGTTACGGATTCCACGTTAAACTGTAGGTCCTTCATTTCATCTCACAATCACCCTACCAGTGCACATTAGCGTAAGTGCGTATAACCCGAACGGGTAGTAAGACGCGGTGCTAATAATAATAATAATATTAATAACCCAGGACTCATAGATCGGTGGCTAGATGTACTGACCATTATACCACGGGGATGGTTAATATATTAGCTACAGTTGGCATACAATTAATTAATAATTATGTGAATACACTGATTCACCCTCCTTGTTACACACATTTCATATATTGTATGATTTTTTTAGGAAGAACAGTTGAAGCTAGTTACTAAAGTTAATAGAATAATTTTAATATATTCACACGTCAAATCATGTCATTTGCAACTTTTAATTTTGATAGATATTATCACTACTTATAAAATAACACAAACAATAAAGTAAAATGTTGTCAATAATGGACGCAAAGAGATATTCTAATTTTCTCTACTGTTCTTCTTACCAAAATCTGGCTATAGTTATTTATTTTTTAACTCTTGTTAGGCTTTCTTATCCGCTTGACCCGTTCGCTTCAATAAAGCTCAGTATTGCACGCCATCTATGCGAGATGCAATGTACCCAATAGAACTAGCGATTTTGAAACATGTAAGGTTGATTATATAACACTATCTACAAACGTATAGATGGTTTTACTAAAAGTATCGATATCAAAATTATAACTATTTTTCTGTTATTATGAGTGAAAAGGGGTATAATGTGCCGTATGGTTGATTACAGCCCTGTACACAACATTTTTAGTGGAGGAACCTGAAGATACAAGACCCCTTGATGGGCCAAGAAGTTGATGGGAGGATAATGTTATAATGAGTTTTAAAGAAGTTGGGTGTCAGGTCGGAGATTGGAGGCACAACGGTAAGGTTGAGTGGTGAGATTACGCTCACGAGTACCTTAATGACCAGATACCTCGTTAAGCAATATAAGAATGTTTTTATCAAGCATTATTAAACAATAACTTTCAGTACCTTAGCCAATTATGGGGCAACATTGCTGCCAGTATCCTTAATCCACCTCAATTGCACCAAACATATCTGTAAAGAACATATTTGATTTAAGTCAAACATTAACAAAAACAACCTATATTATAAACGGAAAATAGCATCCTACCACTCTTAGGAACTTGATACTATTTTAATTAAATTGATATATAGGTCTACATGGCACTCTATTGTCTTCGATTAAGTATTATGTGCTGGAGGCTGGGGTTCAATCCTCGGTCACAGCAAAGATTTATCTGATTACCAAACCCTTCCTTCACCTCTGACAAGACATCTTGTGAATGTGGGGAATGCCAGGCCTCCACCGTGGTTCGGATTCCACGTTAAACTGTAGGTCCTCCATTTCATCTCACAATCACTCTACCATTACACATTAGCGTAAGTGAGTATAACCCGAACGGGTAGTAAGACGCGGTGCTAATAATAATAACAATAATAATAAGTATTATGCCTGCAACATTTTTTTATTATAAATTCTTTTAACATTAAATACTCAATAATATTTTCTCGAACATAAATATCCAAACTGTAAATTAAATTTTAAAATGTATAATAAAAAATTTATTGTGAAAAATGTTTATTAGAAACTATATTGATTTTTTAGATCATCAATATCCATACAATAATTTTATTTAATTAATGATACGTCACAATCATATAAACTTTCTCATGTAACATAGCTATTATTGCTTGGAACAAAAGTTTCAAACAGGAATTTTCAGAAAACTACCCTTAGAAATGTTTTTATTAGAAATAAAAAAACATATCATCTTGTTAATGGTATCATTTTGAACCAAATCGTTAATGCAATATTTTTAATACACATTTTTTTAAATCAGTCATTAGTAGGCCTAAGCTGCCCTTAAATGAATTTTCACCCAAAAAACAAGAAGGCCTTTACATTTTTTTATGTCGAACACTCCTCAGATATACATTATAAACAAAATCGTTAAAGCCATTTTTGAAAAACTTCAAGTTCTCTTAAATTACTCATCAGAAAACTATACTTAAACGGTGACCTGGCGGTCTAGGGGTAAGGTGTCAGACTTCTGTGCTGGCGGCTGGGATTCAATCCTCGGTCCCGGCATAGATTTATTTGATTACCCAACCCTTCCTTCACCTCTGACAAGACATCTTGTGAATGTGGGGAATGCCAGGCCTCCACCGTGGTTCGGATCCCACGACCCTACCATTACACATTAGCGTAAGTGCGTATAACCCGAACGGGTAGTAAGACGCGGTGCTAATAATAATAATAATAATATACTTAAACTAAATTTTGACCAAAAAAAGTACCCATACTGTGTTTTTGTTGTCAAGTAAAACACTCCTTAGATATCAATTTTAAACAAAATAGCTCAAACTATCTTTAAAAAAATTAATTCAAGATCTATGGTCAAATTTAAAAAAAGAGAGTTATAATCACTTAACATCTAAATTCATCTACATGTCAAGTTTGGACAAAATTTACCAAACCATTTCCGATCTAGGCCTAGGGACAGATAGACAAACGAGCAGACAGACAAATAGACATAGGGACAGACAATCTTTGTATGAGAAAGCATAAGCAACCCATTTCTATAAAAACTAATTAGCATTACAAGATTATATAATTGTGTATACGTCTATATATTAATTTTATTACAAGAGAGGCGTATATAGATGAAAGTGAAAGAGTGCATTTATTAGATTTATAGGCTTATATTATATATATTATAGATATAGATGTATACAATATACTATATATATACATATATCCTAAATATAGCCTATATAGCCTTTAACTTACAGGCCTAGATATATAAATCAAACTGTATCTACTGGAAGCTTTTGATAATTTTTAGATTAACTTTATCTCTATTAATAAAGTGAACATATTGTTTGTTTGTTCGTCTGTCTCTCATTAGCATTGCACGATATCAATCGCACGCAGAGGATTGAAATTTAAAAATTAGTAAACAGTTAAATTAGTCCACCAACACGTGCACCTAGAAACTGGAATTTTAAAAATTGAAGTTGAATTTTTGGTCTAATGATTAAAAACTAATTCGGAAGAAATAAAATGAAGAATTATTATTTTTCTGTCTGTTTGAAACAAAATAATGCGTTGCCAGGGGTAGCCACGTAATGGATTACGTGATTACCCCAGGTAATGCCGGTTACTTTTGCTAGTGTAAAAATAAAACAAATACTCTTAAATATTGGGATCTCTCTGAGTGTGTATACGGGAACCTTAATTGGGGTGGAGCCGCTTTCCTATAAGTTAGCCCTAAGCGTTTGACAATATTCTAAAATTATTATTATTATTAGCACCGCGTCTTACTACCCGTTCGGGCTATACGCACTTAGCTAATGTGTAATGGTAGGGTGATTGTGAGATGAAATGGAGAACCTACAGTTTAACGTGGGATCCGAACCACGGTGGAGGCCTGGCAAATCCACATATTCACAAGTTGTGAATAATACACGTCTTGTTAGAGGTGAAGGAAGGGTTTGGCGATCAGAAAAATCTGTCCTGGGACCGAGGATTGAAACCCCGACCCCCAGCACAGAAGTCTTGACACCTTACCCCTAGACCGCCAGGTCACCTCAAAATATTCTAAAAGTTGGGTGTTTTAAAATCTTGGAAAAAAATATTTAAAATAATAATAAAACAAATTAATCTGTTCAAACCAACACAAAAACTGCACAACAATATCATCAACATAAGTGATATCAACATACCACGGCTACAAACGAGTTAGGCCTACTCTAAAAACGGGACCAGTGCTTAGCTTCATCAGCTAATAGTTCTTAACGCCATAAACTCCCTCGCCGGCTTTGACAATCATTCAGGTATGACCTTCAAAACTGCATGGCTCCTTACATCGTTATGAATAAACAGACAAAAGGTAGGAACAAAACAAGGGAACGATAAACAAAATGCAAGGTACAACAATGCACAACAATGAACTGTACATAATGTCAAACTGTATTTTTGTAATTTATTGATGTTTCTTTAATGTCTACTCTTCATGACACATGTGTTAGCAATAAAACTTGCTTATTTGGTATCAATTTGAAATATAAATATAATCTGACAAATTCATGAATCCTTATCTTTTTTATATAACATAGATATATATATATATATATATANTATAAATTTCTTGGTAATTTATATTTCCAATTGAAATTGCATTCATTCTGAGTAGAAAATTTCTATTTTAAGTTTTTGAAAGTCTTGGATGTGTAAAGATGATACCACGTGAAGATGCTGTAAGTACTTAGTGATAGTTGTAGAAATGGTGAGAATTGATTATTAACATGTACCTGGTTTTAAATATATGGATATTTCCTTTATCTCTTGAAGTTAGGTGAAACCAATAAACCCATATCGGAGTTCGAACCTGTGGCTTTCTATTGAAATATAATTAAGCTTTGGATGGCTGAAATTATATGGATATTATTCATTTTTCTTGAAGTAAAAACAATCACTTTCCTAGCACTTTTCACGAAATGAATAGAATCTTCGATTTATAATTTGAAAAATCCTTCCAATTGGGCTAAACCTCGTTCTCCGCGAGAGGCATAGACAAACAAATAACAGACTGAAGTTTGAAGATAGGATAGACGTATCATATTAGGATCAAAGCTATACACACAGAAAACTACTAAACATAAAATATAAAAAATATAATAAAGATCTATGATAAAAAGTGCAAACAAGCGTCCACATTAATAAATCATTTAAATAGTCCGGTGAGTAACCACTAACGCCCGTGATAATTTAATCTTCAAACTTACAAACCCAAGTTCGTTTCACAACAACTAAAGCGCATCATCTGGTTCTCCAAGAAATTGTCCGCTAAAAAGATTCAGATGGTTAACGTCATTTATTTTAAAATTATGTGTCAACAAATTCATTGAATATTTCCTTCACAAAAAAAAATCTGGTAATTAACCGTATTTTTTCACCTATTAGACATTGTGTTTTTTCCAAACAGGTGAGCAAAGTCAATGGATCATAGCAACTAAAAAACTTTCTTGAATAGATTAGCTATCCAACAAACATAATGTTTCGAACTCCACATCACAACGATTAATTCTCAACATTCGAAAGTTTTTAAATGCGGGAAAAATGGATTTAAAAACGTTATTTACTATAGTATTATTAAGTTACTGAAATTATAGAAACCGAAAATAAAATTCAATTTTAAGATAAATTAAAGGTACACAATTAACATGTATGAGGATAAAAAAAATCCCAACAAAAAGTTTCTCGTCATTTCAATTGTAAATAATTTTATGTTTCATTTTCAAATTCCATTCCTAGCTAAAGGCGTCTGTATAGTGACAGTTCTAATCTTACAATATGTGAGACTATATAATTATGTCTGCCAAAAACAATTAAAAAAATTAATAGTTTTTAAGAAAAAACAAAATATTATATTATATTATTATTTAATATTTCTTGTATTCGATTGTTTCACATAAGAAAAGGTTGGGTTTGAAAAAGTTTTGTTAAAAGAATATATTTTAAGAATAAATTTAAAATTGGTACAAGGGAGTCAGTAAATATCCACGCTAGATTTATTTTCCTTAGTAATTAAGTGTGGGGTTGGTCTTACCCATTGAAAACATACTGAATGACTTGTAGAAAAATTTTCACACTTTACCAACTCTTCTAAAAACCGCTATTTATCATTTACTAGCATAAAAACCACCCGCAACTGTACCATATGTTTTCGGGGAGCTTCACACCTATAAAAATTCCCCCCCCCTTTTTTTTTTTACTACACCAAACTTTAGCTCATCACTACAAAACCGACAGCATTAGAAGACTCTTCAAGTATATTTATATTCTTTTTTATTTAAAAAGGTGTTCCTACCAAGGTATAGTTGTTTATGGACTTATTGATATTATATTATTACGACTACTATTACTACTACTAATAATAATAATAGCAGCTTTGACCTAGTCTATAATATTAAATGTTTTGTGTGTGTAGGGGTAAATTATGCGCTTTAAATTATGTATAGATCATAACCTAAATTATAAAGCATATGGGTATTAAACTGTTTGTTGACACCTTAAAAAAAATTACAATGATAATTGGTTGTTTGTCCAATTTTTTCATATATATAATGTGATGTAACTTTGACGACTCCTCAAATATCTTTGATCACATAAATATTTTACAAATCTTTGATCACATATTTTCGTTATAGAACATGCTCTAAGGTTTGAATAAAGAAAATGGTGCCTGAAAGATTATCCTGCATGTGCGAATCAGTCATAGCATTTCTTAGGTGTGTATTTTTTCTTTTAATTAATGGAGTGACTTTTGCTACCAAATATTTAAAAGTTTCACCGTTCATGCGTAAATATTTTTGATAAGATTCCGGATCTTCAGTTTGAAGTTCCTTTAGCAGGCAACTGTTAATCCCTCTTGAATTTCATCTCCCAACCCAAGGTAAAATCCACAATCATTTAACAGGTTTTCTTTTAGTTCCAAGTAGCAATGAGATTATCACAATAACACTCACAGTCGCTGCACTTGGAATTAAACCAATAAACCATAAACCATTATTTTAATAACATATATCGTAGCGACTGTAAAAGAAATGTGATGTAGTGTAATAACACATCTTTGATCAAAGACGGCGTTAAATCTTTTATCATATATTATATGTAATATATTTCTTTGATCAAAGAAAAATGTTATAATGTAATACCGGCCTTTGTAAGACTTATTGGTACAAGTATTACTTTTTTATATGTAGATTTGCATTATTAAGGCCCATTGCTGTGATGTGAGATGGGAAAACTGTAATGCTGAGTCAACTCTTAGTAAATTAAATTATTAAACTGTTAAATTACGTCAAAACAAATTCTATTTCATTCAGTACCAAATTAGGAAACCCCTACAAAGTTTTTTAAAGACAAATGTAAAATTAGTTAGGAGTTAGGACCTAGGGGACTGGGGAGGGCTTGCACCGAGTATCATTGGTCAAAGGCTGTTTCATATTGTAAGAAAAAATCTAATGGAATTGAAATAATTTTTAAATTATTTATAATAGTTTATTAACATATTTAGTTCATTTAAATAAACATACATTATTGTATCTCATATATTCGTACAAATTAGCGAACAATGTCAAAATGCCGCTTTGCCTGGTATGTATGTAAGAGTAAAAGAGATACCCGAAGATTTCTTTCTCTCTTGAACATTGATGTGTAGATAACAGTTCGAAAATGTCATCCACAGAAGTCCATCCATATTCCTGACTCCATCCAGTGCATCATAGCATAGCATCAGTGCATGACAGCCATCTAAAGTTATTAGTCAAGGCATGACATGATTATAAGTACAATATTTTATGAAAACTTGAAAGAATTATGAGTATACGTATAATAGAGGCAATATAATTTGATTTTTTTTAAAAGTATAGTAGTATACTTCCTTAATTAAACTAATAATGTATTAAATATATTAGAATATAACATAACATTAATTTTACAGTTAAAAGGTTGGAAAATATTTAGTTGGTTATACTGGTTTAAAATATTATGATATGAAGAATTCAGTATTGTAATCAGCTCTAGCTAAAATGCTTTTATTATTATTAGCTAGACATAACGACAAAATACGACACAAATTTTGGAGATTTAGGTGACACCTGTAATTGGGTAAATAACGGTTTAATATGGTATTGTCTGTGGTTGATAAATGTACTGTACTGTATACTCTTGTTTGAATTTAGTTTTACATTGGTCCTATATAACAGTGGCCGATTTGCATAATATACGGCCTATTTTAATTTTATATATTTTTTAAGAAGTAACTAAAACAGTGGATGGCCAAGAAACCAATTTCCGATAAGAGCAGTTCGATAGATTAATAAAAGAATGCATTGGCATATTAACGAAAACGCATTAAATGAATCATTTTACTGTATATGCTTAGAGGAAATTTAATGTGGTACCATTACTCTAAAGTAATTTAGTAAGTTAGTTAATTGTGTCTAAACTGTGTGGTGTAACATAGGTCTATAGTCTTTTCACTGTTTAAAAAAAATTAAATTGTATGTTTGAGGCAGGCGAGACAAAGGTGAATTGTACAAGTAATTAGATTTACTATCACAGAAGAATGTATTAGTATTTCTTTTCAGTTTTGAGGGCAGTAGGAGTTAAATATGTTTTAGTAGGTAAACACAGTTTTATTTTTATATGTATAGGTTTGTGAAGAAAGTGTTTTAGCACCGCGTCTTACTACCCATTCGGGTTATACAAATAAATAAAGTTCTTATCTAAATATGTTCACCAGGTTTTTAGTTGTATAAAAGGTATAAGAATAGCTAATAATCTAACAAACTTGTTTTGTACGTCAAACAACTGTGAGTACTTAATACAGTGTGGAGAGCAAATAACAAAAACAAATTCCATATTGCTTCGTAATAACAGACATAGTTTTGGGGCACCAAACCCAAAAATGCTACCTTTTAGGTAATTTTTATTTTAATTAAAGAACCTGAGAATCACAATAAGTGTTTAGACTGGCATCATATTCACAAAAATGTGAGGAATCTAATTATACTAAATTCAAGGTTATTAAAAAAACTTTGTTACTGAAACAATTAAAACCAAACTCAATATAATGATGTAGAAACAAATATAGTCGAAAAATCTGTAAAATTACACACTGTACAGGCTGTATATTATAATGCAGATCATTGCACAATATTCTTTGCAGTGACCACACTTCACTCTCTTATGCAAAAGAGCAATTTCTTGTAAATGGTTAATTATACTTATATTATCTAAACAAAAAAACACTTGCACATATTCATTAACAATTTTACATCCAGCAAACTCAACTGAAAACATATTTAAAGCTCTGAATGGACACAGCTACCGGAAGCCATACACGAGAAACCAAATATTAAAATAAAATAGCCTATATATTTTAAGACTACATAATGTATAGGGCCTACTTAAATTATTAGGTTATTTTCCAAACAAGCTTTACCTACAGTAAGTAACCTTCACTATGGTAATTACTCGGCTGACTTTATCAAACATTGCTATTGTTCTATTTGCTTATAAATTATAATCTCATTTAGGTACCATTCACAAAATAAACAATATGATTTTCATAATACCAATAAGATGTCATAGCAAGGGATCATAGATCAAACCACGTGTTGATTTGGTGTGTTTACGTTTGGATTTGGTGTGTTATCTTAGAAATGTTGTAAAAATAAAATAATTGCAAGTATATTTACTATACTATCATTTGAATCACCATTTCCTTGTGAGTATAATGTTAGTATTAAATTAGTTATTATTTGTGTTGTTAAATAAAATACACTATATTATATAATAAGGTAGCATATAACCCGAACAGGTAGTAAGACGCGATGCTAAATAATAAAATATAATAAGGTACTTAGGCTTCATTCCCAACTCTTGGTCTGGGTTCAGTAATGCCTTTTTGTGCTTTTTAGAACAAACCCTAACATTTTGAATGATTTTGTAACAGTCATATTTATACAAATGAATAAAGTCACTTTAGAGAGTCTAGTGCAGGGATTCTCAATCTTTTTAACATTTTGTAGTGCCACGGCGTGTCTTGAAAGTGTCCCGTGTGAAAGGGCACTTACTGTTGAATTTAACTTCATGTGCAGGTGTCTTGCATCGGATGTCATGGCACATGAAATTCAGAGAAACACTAAAAGAGAAAACTGTCTACAATTTTTTTTAATTTTCATTATTTTGTGCTAAAATTTGTCTTTATATTTCCTTTCTAATAGCTCCATGTACATATTTTCCCCCTTAGAAGTATGCTGCACCTCTGGCTGGTCTTGTGGCACCCCTAAGGGCCGCAGAACTTTCTAGAGTGATAACAGTACCCAAGTCTTTAATAGTCGCTACTCCATTTAAGTAGTGATAAGAATCTAGTTAAATTTAATAACACTCATTTTCTTCAAGAAAATAATTTAAACACTTATTCAGGCTTACACCATTTTGTGTTTTTGTCCAAGTCAGATTGTAGAAAGTTGAAAACAGCTGGTGAGTAATTTGAATGGTATATTTTAAAGTATTAGTGTAGACATTTTGAGCCAAGGTCGTTATAATGGAAACCCTATAAAGCATACTTAAACTAGAGAGTGGATATGATTGGCCTTTCTTGCAAACCTAAAGCTAAAATAATAATTTTATTCAAAATAAATATTATAAATTGTGAAGAAATAGGAGTAAATATGTTGTCTCTAAACTATTAAATAGAACTGACTTGTTGTTTTGTGTTAGTATGATATTTAAATAGACTAAAATGTTTTCTGAAACAGGAAATTATTGCAGTGTGGGTTTTCACATGGCTAGCAGGAAAATATATTTTAAACCGGAAATAAGTTTGAGCTCCAAGATATTTTGTAAACTTAAGTGTAATAAAAGTAGATTATTGAGAAAAATGGCAAGTTTTATTATTATTATTATTATTATTAGCACCGCGTCTTACTACCCGTTCGGGTTATACGCATTTACGCTAATGTGTAATGGTAGGGTGATTGAGAGATGAAATGGAGGACCTACAGTTTAACGTGGAATCCGGACCACGGTGGAGGCCTGGCATTCCCCACATTCACAAGATGTCTTGTCAGAGGTGAAGGAAGGGTTTGGTAATCAGATAAATCTGTGCCGGGACCTGGGATTGAACCCCGGCCGCCAGCACAGAAGTCTGACACCTTAACCCCTAGACCGCCAGGTCACCGGCAAGTTTTAGAATCTTTGTTAAGTATTAAGTAAATATGCAGAAATGGTATTTGATCACATCAAACGAAATACTCAAAATTTAACATCATTGCTATGTTTTGGGAGTAGCCATTAAGTATATCTAGTTATATGTAACTTATCGCAAAGTTATACTTAGCCTGTATACTTTTTTAAAAGCTCAAAGAGTATTTGGGGAGTGTGTTACTTTTAATTATACAAATCAAGGACATTCCAACTATTCAGATATCAGTATAATTTATCATCTCTTGTATATTAATGTGTCATATAGACATTCGAATAACAACAGTTCTTAGATGCATAGAGACTAACATACAGAGAGTGACCATTGGTGATTCAAATTAGTTTCACAGTCTCGGCCCTTAATCATTAGCAAGATAGAAATATATTTTTTATTTTGTACTAATTCAAATCTTCAGCCTAATCAACTACTTACAAGATTTCTTTGGATAGTGATTTTCCATATTTTCTTTAAGATTTTACTGGTGTATTACATACAATGCACCTACCTGCTTTGGTGGCCTTATGGTCTAAGGCGTCACTCTTGTGTTAGACTAGACTGCCAATAACAGGGAGTTTGGAGTTTAAATCTCAGTCAGGTGTGCTGAGGTTGGTTTATCCAAAATAGTTCTCCACTCTCCCTTCACACAAATGCACGTACACTTTCTCTAAATTAAAACTCCCTAATCCCTAACTCATTAGCATAATTAGTGCATATGTGTGCAACCTGAACAGGTAATAAAATGCGATGCTAAAGGCTGTACCTTTTTGTTAACAAAACATTTTAATAAACATCACTTTTGTTTTTGATAAGGCTCAGCCATGATGAATGGTGTTAAGGAGTACAAATGGAACCCAGTAGAGTTCCTTAATCCAAAAAACACATCTCTGAAGTATGCATTGCTGATTCTCAACCGACCAATCAACTATAACCATGACTCGATGATCTCACTCTGGAATAGAGGTATAATATCAATCAATCTTATATTTAAAAAAAAGGACCTTTGAATCCTCAAATTTTAAATTTTAGAGAATATAAAATTTGTGATTTGGAAAAAATATAAATTGGAATCTATTGTAGAGATCTTTTACTGCTTGTTGCTGGCTTATCCCAACATAGTTATGCATGATAAACTTAAAAATAGTACCCTAGACTAGAGATTCCCAACCAAGCTGAGTTGTGAGAGTTAGCAAAAGCTTGCTCTTTTATTGATCCGTCTATAATTTTTAGACAATGTGAAAATTATATTAAGAGAACTCACATATTTGAAGAAGATGAAGAAAAGAGTACTGGTATTAATGTTAAATGTGAGGTTAGTAAGAATAATGATAATCCAAGTTTAACTACCAAATTACAGTAATTAGTAAGTAGAACTCTACATGAAATAATCTTGTAATATTTGGTTCAAAAGAATGAGTTAATCATGATTTATTATCCCTACTCATTTACACATATATTTTGTAATAGACCCCTGTCGAACTTAATATGTGTCAGCCATGTAGGAGATCCCCGAGATTTTATGACATATTTTAAGGGTTCCATCAAACAAAAAAGGTTGAGAACCCTGCCCTAAACCATTAATTTACCAACTAAACATATTAATTTTATAATGAATATCGGTACATTAAAACAAAAAATGTTAACATTTAGTTACTATCTCTATTTTCTATAGTAACTTAAGAATTTCTGTAGATTCTCGATTATCCAGGGTCACATTAACTGGGTTTGCAAATTAACCATGGTGGTAATTTTTTATTTTATTAAATTTTAATTAATGATATGGCTATCTGTTGATGCTCAGGTTAGTAAAATTTAACATTGGGATGAAAAATTTAACAAGAAGATATGTAAACATAACTTTGTATTTGACTGTACAGCGTACATAGTAATAGAAAATAAAACTGGTGACATTGCAATTATGTCATTGAATAGAAGTGGCAACATCTCCTGAAAACAAAAAATAATCGCTATGTGTTATTCAAGCTTACTTATTCAGTGTTTACTTTTGGGGTGAAAAGCACATCAGTGGGCTTATCCAGGTTTTTTTTAAATCCTGGTCAATCTTTTTTCCCTACCACCTCGAATAATCAGGAGTATACTGTATTGTTATGTAGCAAAGTAAACTTTTATTAGTTAAGTGTGTGTGTGTATATATATATATATATATAGTCAAACAAATCTGTCTCCCTCTGTTTTCGATCCCTCCTATGTACTTACAAAATTAAATTCCCCTTATGTACACCATTTTGGGAAACTTTCTAACCAAGTTCATATTTATATTAAAATTTTAAAGTAATTCACAGTGAATTTTACATTCCATTTTTTATTTTGGATAAATTTTCAGGGAATTAATTGGATTTCTCTTGTGGTCACCATAACTTCAAAATATCTTCTTGACTTAACTTATTTTTTACTTGTGCGATTTAAAGAAAATTAGGCTACATCATATTTGAACAAGATTGTTTGTGAAATAAATTGAAGTTTAACCTCTCAGTTAACATTTGATTAGTGACATACATTCATGTTGACACAGCCTGAACTTTGCATTTAGATTGATTTGATCTTTTAGAATGTTCAGACATATAGGTCAATCCTTATTAGAGAAAACATGACATTTTATTGTGTGTAGTCACAAGTTAAAAGGTAATTGTAAGTCAGTTTTTAAAGCACTTTAATCATATTTTGATACAAGATGTTGACATACATCAATATTCTATATATCTCGGATTAAATAAAACTATTTTGCAACATAGGTCTACATTTATATGTTTAATGCCTCTTCTAAGACTCAAATTAGAACCATTCGTAAAAATATGTACACTCCATTTACCCTACACGTTAATTCACACCTTAACTGATCAAACTATGGCCTTATATTATAAGCTACACCATAGTGAAACTAAGGAAAGTTTTCTACCTTTCAGGCTAAACTTAAAATACAAATATTGTTGTCAAGCTCGCTTTGAGCTAAATGAATGCTATTTACTGCGGTAATTTAAAATCAAACCCTATTAATTTGTCTAAAAAAAGCATTTTATGGTGCATGAAGTGAGACTAGATTAATATTGTAAGTTACATCTGACACATTTCCCTGCATGCGACAAATAAGTAATACAGTAGGTAACAGTTAATTTGGGAACCAATTAATCAGGGCAGACATTTATTTGGGGGAAAATTTTAAGAACAAAACCAATAGTATTTAGCCTTAATTTTTTCTACATATTTGTGGCAACTCTCAACTTAATTGCTGTTGAACAACAAAATGTATATATATGGTGCGCGCACCCCTAACATAGAGATTATGTGGGCAGCAGTTAAGTCGGTTATTGCAAAGTTTTGCTTTAGGATGGGTATGTTGGGTTTGTTTTGTCTCTTGGTAATTATATTTGTATCGTTACCTCCTCTTCACTCTGATATGTAGAGAAGGTAACGATAACTAGATTGTATTTAACTATTACAAAGCTAAATGCATGTCATGATACAAGCAAGGAAACATATTATAGAAGTAAGAGAATTGAATTGGTAACAATGATAGATTTATTATAAAAATAACATAAAAGGGTAATATTAGTCATTCTAACTAAATCAACAAGTCTAAAGGACTTGGACAACATTCGTAGAGCACTTGAAACATCAGACAAGATTATCGAGGCGGTGAGACCCACGACCCAACCATCAGGGCCAGCAGTTACTTTTTGGTGTTGGAGCAGAGGTTCCTCCTTCAAGGATATCTGATGATGAACTACAATTCTATAAACCTAGCGGTCAATCGTTAAATACTCTCTATCCTGACTATACCAGACCAAATATGGGCATCTAAATAGGAAAAGAGAATAAAGGGGGAGGTTTGGAACAGTGCAAAAAGAGTTGCGAAGGAAGTCCGCTAGGGCAGCAGGGCTCGGGTTCGCGGCATTGAACCAATAACAGTCAGGCTTTTCTTCAACTTGGGAGTTCAAGAGCTTAGACGTCTGTTTGAAACTATCACGCCTTCATTGGCAGCATACTGTATCAATGCATGGTGATTGTATCCGGGAACATCCACTTATTGTAAGTAGAACACAAATTATATTTTATCAGAATATATCAGTTTTACCTCTCTTCTTTGGATTCCGTTATTTCACTTTAGTATTTTGTGCAGATTACGGCTTGTAGATGTCATATCACTTGGTTGACAGGCTACATATTCTGTTAGAAATTATGCCTATTAAATATACATTTGCTTACTATTATTGAAGGTACTGTACATAATATACACGTTTTGTGGGTTAACTTAGATTAAAAACTGTACCAAACAGTGCACTGATTTTATTTATTACATTTTAAAATGCCTGTCAAGATGCCATGTAAATTTGTGTGCTTTATCAGCATTGAGATACCTGCGTCAACCTTTGTTTTATTGCATTTCATAAAAAGAACACTTTAGGATACACTTGATAATTGATTTTGAATAATTAACCCTTATGCAATACATAACAGTTTATGCTTGCTAGAAATAATATTATTTACTGTATCTTTTTACAAATGCACATTTTGTTTGCTTTTAGCTTTAGTTCTTTTTTGATTATGTAAGTATCCTTTGGAAATAGAGACGAGAAGTCGTGCTCATCTGTTCTGGTTTTCCGCATATGATTTTGGAGTTTAAATCCCAGTCATGTGTAATAATGGTTGGTTTTTTCCTAGATTGTTTCCCTGTTCTCCCTAGATACAAATGTGGGTACACTTTATTTTAATTTGAATTTATTCATCCCTACCTCAATTAGCATAATTTAATGCAGGTAAGTAGTAATAGGGGGTGAAAAAACTTCATTTAAAAGACTAAAAACTGTTTCAGCGACTGTTCGAGTGACGGTGGACGGAGGCACTAACAACTGGTTCCACTTCCTCAACCAAGAAGATGCCCTATCGAAGATCTCTCATCACACTCCTCATATTATCTGTGGTGACATGGATTCCTTGGAACCCAAAGCAAGCCAGTTCTTTGTCGGCGCCAACGTGGTCGAGACACCCGAACAGGATGAGACCGATTTCACCAAGGCGCTGAGGGTTCTGGATGCCTACCTAAAAGATGGTCACACAAAGGTTAGTTCCTAAACATATAAAATAAATAGTTGTACACAACCAAATTGCTCAGATATATTTAACAAACTTCATATTTTCAAAAATTACTTTTTTGTAGGGTCATGCAAAACTCGCATTTGCGAAAACGCGAATTTATACATGAACTTTATGGTTTTCACAAGAATAACATGAATTAATTATTATTTTTCCTTAATAAACACAATTACTTTGTAATTTGGCAAATACCACGTCATGCAATATAATTTTCAACGTGGTAACACTCGCAATAGTGTTATACTAGGGCTGCTGTTTATACAGATAGTATTGGTTTCTGTGGATTTTAAAGTTATAAAACAGATCACAGAGTATTGAAGTATTTTTCTGTGGATTTTAAAGTTATAAAACAGATAACAGAGTATTGAAGTATTTTCATGAATATGTAAGCTTTTTTGGGGGGGCTAACATTATATCTCACGACTTCTACTTTTACACAAGACTTAAATTTCTAAAGATCGATTCTTTGTTTTCAACCTTTAAAATATTTCGCGCTAAATCTAAGCAGGGACATTAATATATATGGACCTTGTTACAGGTGGTCATATTTGGTCCAAACATAGATTGATTTTAGCTTATTTCGTTATTATTATTATTATTTTAAAAATTGAAGATAATAATATTGAGATATCAAGTTTTCCATTACTATGCCTGAAATGTTTTGTGCATGTTTGTATTTGATTTTTCTTCAAATATATGCCTGAAATGTTTTGTGCATGTTTGTATTTGATTTTTCTTCAAATATGTTAATGAATATAGTTAATTTAAATACACAGTATGAATGAAAAATGTAGACTGTTTTTATGCGAGTTACTGTATCATGGGACTGCAGGTATTCCTGCTTGAAATACATCAAATCAGAAACACATAAAGAGGAGAGTGTTTAAAATTTTGGGAAGTATCTAACACCAGTTATAGATATTCACCCTGTTGGATATGGCCAAGGAGGAGGAGGATTTGTCATGTGAATTGGCGAAAGACATGCGAGGAAGCAGTTTAGTTACATGTGCAAATATGGCTCAAGGATTTGTTTTGACATACAGCAATGTTTTGTTCGACAAAAGAACAAACCTTACGGAAAATAATCCGGCCACAAATGGCAATGTTTTCATTTGAGACTAAGAGTTATTATAGTTTACAATGTAAGAAAAGTTTATTTTACAATTTACCTGGCATAAAGAAATAAATAATATATACATTACTCATTTTGGAACAAGTCCAGAATCAACAGCACCGCTTTAATTAATAATGGAGCTTATTACTTACTGTGTGTGAATGAAATTAAACATCACTGTGTGCTCACCATAATATGCTAGTGACCTAATGTTGATGTATAAATTGTTGTGTATCTAGAAGTATTCTAAAAAAAATTGGACTCAAGCCCTAATTTTTTTTTAATGAATACTAATTTGACTCGTATTGATTTAAATAATATTGCTTTCAGCCAGGGTTACTAGATGCCCTTGACGAAAAGGAGGACAAGGAGACTCAAAATTTAGGATGTTACAAAATAAAAGTTCAAAATGTACTTGTATAAAATCACGTCATCTTTTTTATTAGATGTTCAAACATGTTCTTCTGATGAACTAATCATTTTAAAATACCTTGTTGGTTTATAACCCACTTGAAAATCTCTGAACAAGTAAAATGGTTAAAATTATACTCCGCCAACAATAAACCCTTTATTGACTCTACATCCTACTTATTTATCTAATTTATTCAATGTGCAGAGATTAAATAACACCCTCTCAACATTGGCATTGCTTCCTAATAATGAAAAAAAAAAAATTCTGCCATTTTCAGTAACTTAGAATGAGAAATATGACATTCATCATATTTCTTATTCTCAAAATATTTAACCCACTTAACAATTTTTCAAGGTCTAACCTTTGTGTCCAATAAACATGTTTAGATTACAAAATTGGTCTCAAACTTTCACATCATCAATTATTATTAACCCTCTTAGATTTAAAAACACTACAGACATTTCTATATCTTTCATTTGAACCTTTCCTTTATTAATTAATTAATTCGACTCAAAACAAAGTATATAGGTTTATGTGTAATATCAAACAATCCCAAGATACTCATTTGGAACCAAATTGTTAGAGCCATTTTGAAAATATTTCTAGTTTTTGAAAAATTAGTCTTCTATAAACAAACTACTCATAAATGAGTTTTCACCCCCCAAAAACAAATATACGGTATAATTGTAATGTCAAACATTCTTAAGATAACCATTTGAAACCAAAACATTAGTCAGTTTTTGAAAAATCACTCTTCAATAAATTACTCATAAATTAGTTTCTACCCCAAAAACAAGTATACACTGTTATCTGGCATGTTAAAACACACAAAATATCCATTAAAGGAGGAAGAATTGTGTTAGGATAGAGGAAGATGAAGTAATTTTACCAAACTGATCCGCCCAAAGGCTGAAAATAGTTGATGATTGTGGTGTTGTAAAATATTTCAAGTTTTTGAAAAATCATACATCAGTAAATTACTCTTTATCGAATTTTTGCCCAAAAACCAATTATATACTGCTAGTTATCATGTCGAACAATTCCAAGATATCTATTTTTAAACAAAATATATAGATCCATTTTTTAGAAATTTGGAATTCAAAAAATAACTCACCAGTAAACTACCCTTAATTAAAGGGCTAGGG
>CABEEJ010000537.1:187748-211718 GCA_901482245.1 Timema douglasi
GGGGGGGGGGGGATTATAGTATACCCCTATAATATCTAAAATCAAGTATGAACAAAATCCATCAAACCATTTTTAATCCGTAGCTAGAGACAGTGTGACAGACAAAATTGTAAACCCACTTTTTTTTTAGTTGTGCACATAAAACATAAAAAAATGTCAGCTCTAAATTGATTTTTTTATACATTCACAATACTTTCTATTGATCTGAGAAATTTAAAAAAAAGTTTGCTAATCCAACAATTTAGTTATTATTTTTCAATTTCAATATAAGGTTAATTTATTATTTTAAGATACTTATAAACACCCTCCTCAGGGTTGTAACACACCTGTAAAACCGAGAAAACACAGGAAATGCTTGGTATTAAGAAAATAGTGGCAACTCTGCTTCTACCCTCGACTATGGGCATAATCATTCAAGTGGTTTACTTTGGGCTATAATTATTCTCCTTTGATTGAATTTTATTTCAATCTCTTGAGGGTTGGTAATTTTAGTTTTCTCGTGGTTTGAAAGTAGGCCGAGTATAAGGAATTTACTGTTAATGAAAAAAACCACTTAAATTACGTGATTATAAAAACCATGACTGAACTAAAACAAAATTACTGAAACTGGTCACCTTTTGACATATATTGAATCAAAAACATTATTTCCCATAAAACTAAGATAGTCTTACTAACAACACGTCAAACTTTGAGATAAATAAATTAGGGGTGTGCGAGAAAAGATGTTTCACTTTAAGTCGAATTCGAATTAGACATAAGGTTTTTTTTTTATTAATCAAAAATGAGAAATTGTACATGTCAAAATAAAGTTTAGGCATTTCTTGATGTATCGGCTTAATTAACCAAGCTTACAGAAAATATGTTCATTCTAGTGTCATTCGGTCTTAAAAAAATATTGAACATAATACAATATTCAAATTTTTAAAACAAATTTGTAAACTTATCTTCTCATATTGTCTCATTATGATTCTTCACAAGTATCCCAATTTTAAAAAGTATTTAATACTGTGTAGGCACAATTCTTGTCAGCCCACCATTGACAAAAGCTGCACTAAATCCAATCTTCCTCAAAGCTTTCTCCACATATTATTCACTTTATTTCTCCTTCAACTGGTTTATTCTGAAGTTTTGCAGATGTTTTGCTAACTTTTTTGCTCCTTTGTTGTAGTTTAATGATTTTGTTTGCATTTTCTTCCTACTTATTTCTGAATTTCTCCGTTATTATTGATCGTTTTTCTTGTAGCTGCCTGTTTTCTGCAGCTACAAGCACTGCTGACACGTGTGTGATTATTGTGTGGATGACTGTGGCATCTTTGATGTTGAAGCTTGTCCAGTCCTTGACACTTTGACACTAACGAGAGAGATGCTGTGGGAGTTGACAGTTGTGGAGTAGTGTAAGTTGACATCTGTGCGATTGTGGGTATAGATGTAAATAGATTTGGCGGTATAGAGGCTAGGGTTCCTTGAGATTAAAAAATCTATTATTAATTTGCATGCCTTGAATTTTATGGGAGTGAAGTTTTAGGGGATGAAGGTTGTAGTTTTCCCGGTAAACTAATATTAGTTGTTTTATTTGTAAATTAAGAATGACTTGTCATTAGTTTTTATAAAACGTATTAACTGTATTCCTTAGTTTGTTTGGTATTGGCCTCAACATTCCCGATACTATCCGATCTGCATGGCAACTAACCATTGGCGGCCACAATTATAATATGGTCTTTTTTGACCAAATCAACATCATAATTTGTTTTTGATTTTGACCTTTACTGTATATTCACTAAACAAACCAATTGTACATACCGTGTGAGTGCAAGAAGTCTTGTAGATGGTAAATGTAGTTGATAAAAAAGAAACAAAGCATCAAAATTACAAAAACACTTGAGTGTTCCATACAGCTCACTGTAACATCTTCAACAGATGTTGTTTGCAAAGGCAGGCAAGAGCAATCTTATTTATAAAAAAAATACTTATAACTAATTAATCAAAACACAAGCCATCCGATACAACCCGACGTCTGATATGATATGACTTTCCACTACTAGAAATATTTCATTTTGTTTTCTTATATATATCCCCATGCATAAACCATAAACACAAACATACATTTTTTTAAATATATATATATATTTTTTTTTTGTAGAAAAGGCTACTATCATGAAAATTTGTATTTTCAAATAAATTGAATATATTAAAGTTTTATAAAAATCTTAATTTTGCGGTCAAGTTTGACTAAACTCAAATTTTCGAGTACCCACACACCCCTAAAATAAATACATTAGCTATCCTGACTATCATTATTGGTCGTGAAGTATGTTACATTAAAGTCTTTTTTTATTTTTTAGGGAGTAATTGAATCATTGTGCATGTAAATTACAATGTTTCATTGAGGAATTATTGTTGTATTTTAAAATATTAAGATAGACTTTGCACCAAAGTTAACTACTAGTTCTCTGTGACTGATGCAATTTGAAGAAGGTGGGTTGCGGTACTTTTGTTTCGGTTACCTATAGATTTAATGAACTGTCTAGTTAAAATTTAGTCTGTTTGGCAAATTACTTGCCTGCGGTTTAGTTACTGTGTTTGATTCAGAATGTATTAGGATAAGTCATTATGTTATTTAATAAACCTCGTAGAGTTATAGAAATTAATGCACAAATAAAAGTAAAAACATTTATTCATTCACAAACATGTCACTATTTTGCTGTCACATGCATTGTCATCTACCCAGGGAGTTGGCTGGCACTAAGTTAAAATAATTGTGAGCTTGTGACAAACTTCCTGTTCATTTGTCTACGTTTATTGAATTTGCTAGTGTCTTTACTTTTAATTCAGCATTATTCTCTACATTTCTATTATGTCATTTTAATTACTATACATTGAACGAGCCACTTTATTTTTTAAATATTTGTACAAGCCGCTAATATCCTATTCAATTACTTCAAAGCATACTAACAAACCAACATACTTCAGGTGGATGGAGTAGTGGCGTTATGCGACACCTCGGGCAGGTTTGACCAGATTGTGGCCAACATCAACACCTTATATAAAGCCAAAGGCATCCTGGGGTCATTGCCAGTGTACCAACTGGCACGGGACTCTCTCACCTGGGTGCTGACTCCTGGTATACACGCCATCTCCGTGCCGGACATATTACGTCGTCACCAGTGCTGGTGTAGTCTGGTGCCATTTGGAAGCAGAGCCAAATATGTGACAACGAAGGGGCTTAAATGGGACTTAGGTTAGTAAGACAAGATTTCTGCTAAAGATGTCAAATCAATACCTTTGACTCTCATAGTAATGAAAGAATTTAGATTTGATCTGTTTGTTACAATTTTTTCACTTTGATTTCTATCTCTCAAATCTCAGTAAATTAAAATTTTAGAATCTAAATAAGATGGTGATATTTGCTGATTTTTCATACCTTTTTGTTATTATTTTTATTTGTCTATCAGTAAATTGAAAAGTTCTTAATATGATCTTAGTGTTCTACTGATCTTCCACAAATCAATTATGGCTTTATTTATTTTTTACCATTTAGTATTTACACATTTTAATGTTTTTCTAATACATTACATACCTTACAATAAATAAGTAAATAACATATTTTAATATGATGTTCGATGCGTAGAAAATGACTGAAATTGTAAATGTTATGGAATCGAATCTAAGAAAAATTAGATTGTGAAATCTCTAGTTTCTACAAAGAACTAAGTAGACAAGATTTGAGATTTGTAAAAATCTCAAAAGAGTATCTAGAACATCTTGACTTCAAATAACAATTTTATGTTATTGATAAAAGAAATTAATTAGACCTGTGTAGCTGTGATGATGACAAAATCATAAAAAGGACCAAATTGTTTTAATATAATTAATTTACTAAAATTGTTATTTTTATATCTTACGAAATAACATACATGACAAACGAAATAATGTCACCAAGCCTTAAACAACTTTTCTTTAATTCAATTTTAAATATTTTTACTGTAACTAAAATTTTACATTTTTAGAGAGACAAGGATTCAAATTTAAAAAATATAGGGTTCAACCCATCTCTAATTTTAAGTTCTCCAAATTAAAAACCTAGACCTAATACAAATATTTGTGTATTTTTAATTAAGCCTTTCTAGTATGAATATAAAAAAAGAAAAAAGCGCCGAACAACTATATCAAATTAAACATTGTCAGAAGGATAGAAAGGCCAGGCCTACACATTTCCGAGAAAACTGTAGGCCTCAAAGCTCACAATTAAAATACAACAAAACACCTATAAGGAAAACCACTTTTCACTTTATGAGGTAATTAATTGTATTATATTTGGAAGAAGATATAGGAAAGGTGGATAGAAATATATAAAAGGGGGACGAACACAATATGGCCTTTACAATTAAAGAAGAACACAGTTCACACTTTACACTGCTGCCAATGGACAAAGAGGTAATGGTTGCCTCTTAAAGAAAATAGAAAATTGATCGTCACCGCTCAATCCCCTGACCCAGGTTTCATTCTATCGGAACTCATCAGGGAGGAGTGTGAAACGCGCAATGCAACTTCCTAAAAAAGAAATCCATAAATGAGTTCCGAAAAAAAAGATTAAGTTAAGTTTCGGAATGCCTGCACATTAAGAAAAGCATTTAGAGGGCTTGATAAAACTGTCATATTTGTTAAGTTTTTGCTTCAAGGTATATTCAAGATCTTTTATTTTTCATTTCAAAGAAAATTTGAATAGAATAATACGAAGTATTCCCCAAGTCAAATGAAGTTTGAGTAAAAAAAAAGTGATACAATTATATAATTAATAATCATAAACTGTTTTGAGCCTGTGGCCAGGTCAGTTTGGTAAAATGACTCCATCATCCTCTTTCCTTCAACCATTCTCCCTCCTTTATTTGCTTCCTCTTGTTTTCCTCTTATTTGAACACTTGCTGTATATTTAGTAAAGTAAAAATTAAATAATGAAAATATTTATTTTGGCTACTGAATTTGTTATAACTTTTTTTTTTTTACTGAATTTATTGTATGAAATATAAAACAATATTAGACCCACTACGGTGGCTGCATGAGCTAAGGTGTCACTCTCATAATAGACTAGGCTACCGATGACTGGGAGATTGGGGTTTGAATCTTGTTCAGGTGTACTTACAGTGGTTTTCCCAAAGGGTTTTCCCACTCCATGCAAATGAGGGTACAACTCTTCCAAATTCAACCTTTATTCTTCCTATCCCATTAGTGTAATTAGAACATAGGTGTATGACCTAAACGGGTAGTAAGACGAAATGCTAAAAAACAAACAAAAAACACAATTGTTGACTGAAAGGCACTAATGATACTTCCAGAGAGAAAGTAGACAAACTATATATTTATAAATCATATCCAGTCTCAGATGAGGAATTTGTGGGGGTGTATGTCTGCTTACGTATTGATGGTATGTATAAATACCAAGCCGAAGTACAATACCCATCTGTTAGCATTGTACTAGATTCTTTGGCTAGCTGATGTTTACACAATGGCTAATGGACATGTTCCCAAACAGATCTCCATCCAGACAGTGGGATATTGTGTTTATAATGTAAACGCTCATTGATTGAAATAGTCTGACGCTGAGAGAGGTTATTGCACGCCAATCTTGAACCGAGTCTTTGTTATTGAACAACATGCTTTTGCCAAGGTCCCGTGTTAAAATAGACATGGTTAGTTTTCTACAAATTCTTTGTAGTTCAAGCGTAATTAAAATGCCTACTAAAAGAAACTTGATATAGTAAGCACCTCACTTAAAAATGTGATTCATTTTCTGTGGTTTATCAACATTCTAGCAATTAGGGGTGTGTCAAGTCAATTTTTCAAACCAAAGCGAACTTTAATCGAAAAATATGAGATATTCTCGAAGTCATCCAACACCTTAGCTCAGTCAGTAGCATGTATCTCTACTGAGCTAAGGGTCCTAGGTTTGGTTCCTAGCGCGGCTGAAAATTTATCATTGGTGAAAAAATGGGTTTACCCTTTCACAGTGATAAATTAACAACCAGGTACTGTATGCTGTGCCTGTCCTAGTCTTAATTTAGATTATAAGGCATATGAAGGTACGACAGGCCTAACAAGCCATTAGTGGAAAATATATGGCTTGAATAAAAAACTGACCTAGGTCACAGGCTGGAAACCGTATAGGATGTAAGTAAATTCTTGAAGTTGAATCGAAGTTCGAATATTTAAAAAAAAAGTTTAATGTTGAATAAAAATATGATACTTTGAATAGTTATGTAACTTTAGGTACTAAATATAATTTACAAAATGCTATATTTCAAACATAACCAATAAATTTTGTCTTAAAATGATAACTTAAGCTACTATCACAAAGTGTAATTTAATTTTTTTTTATTCAAACATTAATTTGTAATGGGAATAACAGCAAAAATTGGAGAGACTAAAAACATAAATATGTTCTTAACTTTAATTTTTTCTTCTTTTTTTTTTTTGGCAAAGCTTCGTTATTGTTGAATCCAGAAATTTATTTTTGAATCAGAATTGAAGCAAACGAATATCCAACATAAAGTAAATTTTCAAAGCTTCGCTCAACCTTAGTAGTGGTACAAATTTTTAGCGATATTTTCAAACATGAGCACATCTTGGTTTGTTTTATCATTGGGTCTGGATACCCATTCAGGTCAAACACATATCTACTAATTATAATAATGAGGAAGGTATAATTCACCGTAAGTGTACCTGCATTTGTGTAGAAAGAGCTGTAAACCATTCAGAAAAACCAATTCTTAAGTACACCCGGCCAGGATTTGAACCCTGGCCTCCTTATATCCGGCAAAGACTGAGTTAACCTGCCATTTAGACCTTGTACCCATCACTGTTGTTCACGTATTATTATTCATATCTAAATAGCCTAGTTTCATTCACTTATAGTAATGAATGCAAACGTGTTTAAATTCATGTAAACATTAATACATATTACATTTGAAACTCTTTAGTTCGGCACCCTTGGGGCCAAACAAATATCTGACCACAGAATTAGATTCCTGAGAGCCTCTTGGGCCTAGGCCCTAAACTTTCCGTATCATTTTACATACTTATTGTTATGTCATACAGCTTAAAACTGGAAATAATACACCAATTTTCACAACTTTTTTTCTTTTGGAAGATATAATTAAAGGCTTAAAATACAGCCAAAATAAAAGTCAAAACAAAATTCTCGGTTGCAATTTTAAACAACTTTGGTGTCTTTGTACTGATAGAAATGCCGTACTGGTGGCTACCCCTCAAATCAATGGTGGCAGATTCTAAACAACCCATAATTAAGAGTTTTGACTTTTACTAATTGTATAGTTATAATATGGGGGTGATTGGCTTTTATGTTACTGTTGAATAGAGGTGAAGTTGGTCTAAGGCTCTATGTACTAATGGACCAACTATTTTTCTAACCAAACCTCTTTGTTCATGAGGTGTTAATTTTTTATTTAATAAAGACATTAAATTTACTTTATCATCATTATCATTATCATGAACAGAACAGTTTCAAGCCTGTCGCCTGATTAGTTAAGTAGAATTGCTCCACCTTCCTCTGTCCTTCCATCATTTAGTCTCCCTTACTCCCCTTTCACTTGTAAACATGCTGCTATCTGCTCCTCTCATCTCACCCTTGGTCACCCTTGTGGTCTTTTCCTTCCAATTACCAAACCCTTCCTTCACCTCTGACAAGACGTATAGTAATCACAACTTGTGAATGTGAGGAATGCCAGGCCTCCACCATGGTTTGGATTCCACGTTAAACTGTAGGTCCTTCATTTAATCTCACAATCACCCTACCATTACACATTAGCGTAAGTAGCGTATAACCCGAACGGGTAGTAAGACGCGGTGCTAATAATAATAATAATTTCCTTCCAAGCTTCAACTCCATCATCTCCTTGGGAGTCTTACCTCTTCCATTTGTATTACTTGTCCATATAATTTCACCCTTGCTTTCTCTTCTTTACATTTGTTACTGTTTCCAGCCTCTGACCTGGGTGGTTTTTTTTTTATTCGAGCACTATATTTTCCACTGTCTTCTGGCGAGGTTTGTCGTAGCTTCATATGCCTTATAATCTATCTTAAGACTAGGACAGGCACAACATCCAGTCTTCACTGTGAAAGGATAAATCCACATTTCACCAATAATAAGTTTTTTCGGTCATGCCGGGAATCGGACATGCTACCAACTTAGCTAAAGTGTCAGATTGCTTCTTTTACTATCTTATGAATTGAATATTGTCTGGGTTCCTTAAATATCCGTGCAATTCCCCCTTTCATTAACCTCTATATTCAACTCTAAATAGTAAAATGGCAACAGGTAAGATAGCTCTCTTCAATATCTTTTAAATCTTTATCCGTCATCTATTTAACAAATTTTGTTACAGACGGCCAGTCGATGGAATTCGGTAAGCTGCTGAGCACCTCCAACACTTACAGTGACAAGCCTGTGGTAACAGTTCAAACAGACACGGCGCTCACATGGTCCATGGGGCTTGGTACAGTGGATGGTTGAAGGCGACAATTGTATCAATATTCGTCGCATTGAAAGATTTCCTAATACTTCAGGGTGGACTGGCTTTACAAGTGCTATTGCTACAGAAGGCCACATGTCAACAGGGAATAATGGCCCTTAATGTGTGAACTTGGATAAATTGTTATTAGTTTTTGATGGTGCTAAATTATCAAATAGAAAGTTTTTATTATAGTTTTTACTATAGGTTTTATTTTATTCACTTGTTTTTCAATAGCATTGTCTTTTAAAATGAAACATCCTAAATGCTATTAAATTAATTATAATTTTATATTTTTTACAGTTATGGATAAATATTTACTAAATACTAGGAGGGGGAAGGTGCTTACAATAGAACTCAAGTAGAATGCCCTGTTAGTACAAATATAATGGGTGAGTAACAATAAATAAGTAACGGTGAGAAAGAATACAATTTATCAACCGGTTTTATACACTCTATAGCATAAGTTTAAAAATACGAAATTTCACGGCTAAGCCAGAAATTGCTGATGTGGATAAGGGAGAATAATAATAATAATACTTAGCACTGTGTTGTGTCTTACTACCCATTTGGGTTTATACACTGATAAGGGATAAATTCATATCCTTAACACTTCGTCAAACACTAGGTTTATCGTCGTTCGATCTGACTCTAGAATGACCAGCTTGTGATGTTAGCTGTCTCTGAAGTATGCCACATACAGCTGACCATGAGAGAAAGTCATCCCAGTCTCCTTAAAGGACTGACCCTAAGCCTTGTTTATAGTCATAGCGAAACATACAAACTGGTGTCACTTGAACTCACAGGGATATTCAGACAGGATGCGAGGTATGAAGACTGTTTTCCCCTGGCCACAACCAATGAAAATGGTCGCCTCTATCATGTTCTTATGGAGGGGTCTTCACCTTCAGTCTGGTTTCATAGCACATTTTAGGAGGGTTTTACTTCCATAAGGGCATGACAGGTGCCTCTACCTTCAAGATGAGTTTGTGAGGAGTGAAGCGTAAAGGATTAAGGGTGTGCAGGAACTCCACCAGGTAGTGCACCATGTCTTCCACCTCTACCATAAAGTCTATGGAGTTGTATGTCATTTCAATGGCTTTGAACTTATTCAAGAGGGACTAATTTGTTTAAGTCATGTCAGTTTTAGGTGTCACTGTGATATCTGACACCTTAGCTCAGTTGGAAGCATCTCTGTCTACTAAGTTAAGGGTCCCAGGTTCAATTCCAGGATTGGCTGAAAAATGTATCATTGGGTGATAAAATGTGGGCTTACGTTTTCACAGTGATGAATTAACAGCCGAGGACTGGATGTTGTGCCTGTTCTTATCTTTAGTTATACTGCATATGAAGCTACAACAGGCTTAACAAGCCGGTAGTGGAAAATATATATAGCTTGAATAAAAAACTGACCCAGGCCACAGGCTGGAAACAGTAGTGGATTTAAAGTAAAGGTGTCACTATGGATGGCCAGTTCCCTTAGTTACATTTCTTCTTTGGGTTCTCCAAATTAAGATATATCTTTATGGCGATGTCTTCATGTCCCAGCACTGTGACTCCACCCATGGGCCTGCTGCTATTTCATATGTTTTGTAGCATCCTGTCCAATCCTTCTTTTGTGTAACATAATAAACTCATCTGAAACAATGAGCTTACAGTCTCAAAGCACGTGAGCCATGTAATTTTACTTCAAGATGTAGCACAGAGGATTCTCCATGGAGTTCGAGTTGGGAGGCAGTTTTAATGCAAAATATTCCATCTTGCTACCCCAGCAACACCAAGCGTTTGGCATAATTCACATCCCACCCCTGACATTCCTTCTCCACCTTTTGACATCCTCTGCCAAACTATCCTTGTGCTTTTTCCAGAGAATCCATGGATCTGATTAGTGACAGAAAACTGGCATGATGGCGAAAAGTTCTCTGATTTTCTGAGGTAAATAATAAACGGCATTTTCTTCCAAGGTGTGGTCCCAATGTCCATCGTCTTCCAACAGCCCCAGTTGTTACACCCTCTCTACTACTCGTTATTACCCCGACCATTATAAGATAATAAAGGGAGAGGATATAAACTAACATACAAAAAAATGGAAATTGTAAAAATATGTAAATTCAACAAAGAGTAGTTTTATTCAATTAATGACAATAGCGCAGATGACAATAAATGGTCTCATTATATCATAATGAGTTCTGTTGGAAATCATACTCGAAGTAAACAACATTACAAATTTAAGTTGTGCAAGTATTTTAACAAAAGGGAACATGATATCCATCACAAAATTGATAGACCAGTCTATATGAGACAATACTACAGGGTAATTATTTATATGTGATACAAAAAATATAAGGGCCTAATGGGCACCTTGATATGGTTCCAAAGGTTTCGTAATGCGCAGAAAACGATATCTAATATATAAAGAAAATTAAATGTTGACGACTACATTACAGAGTTTACATAAATGTGAGAGATTGACTACCAGACATAAGCCAAGCACCCACGGGACTACTCGATCTGACAGAATATGGGACACACAGTTCCCAAACTAAACAAACAAAACTGAGCTGTTCAAAAGGAACTTACGTTACAAAGTTATCCTAATTCAAGTTTCAAAAAAGTTACATCACGTTACGTTAATTCTAACCATATATTCAAATACGAAAAGTTACTTTAAAAAAACGGGAATACTCTACAATTCCAAACAAATAAATATAAACCTGTCAACTTCTAATTATTACGTAACTGAAAATATTTACGAGAATAAGTACAATAGTAAACGACCAGCGCCCGAGCGGTGACATTTATAAGATATAGTATTTTAAATTTAAATAGACGATCAAATAATAAATATAATAAATTTTGAAACAGAAAATTTTTATGTTAGAAGATTATAGAAAAAAGTTAGAGTCCATAACTCCACTCGTCTAAGCGACGAATTTGATACATTTACAAGTCCTTCTCCTAGCCATTTCCCAGCTCCATGACAATGATCTGTCATTGATCGTCGATCGTAGAATAGTCAGTCTTTACATACTTGCATAGCCATTATATAGGGATTTCATTGTTGCTATGGGGATACACAAACACATGCGGTGACATCACGATGCCTGCAAAAAGCCATGTGGATGTCGATGAAAGTTGTTCTTGCTCCATTGGAATATTAGTGAATATCTCCAATCATACGATGTTTCGAAGGAAGTTCCTCTAGTATCCGCCAGAGGTCGGAAACATAGTTGTCTTCTAGTCGAAGTAGATAGTCCTTGGTTCATTTCACGCTAGTACATCGGAGTGCCGGGACGCGTTTGTTGATACACCGGCTTTTCCTGCTCCAGTTGCCGATCTTGGTTTACCGTGAGTCGTCCAGCCTAGCAGGTTTCTATAACTAGCAGATACATTTGGTAAGTACGTGGAAAGAATAAATATTACATTGGTTTGGATTGAGTAGTGAAACATATTGTTCAGCATGGTTATATTATGTCTTCTTAGCCTACAAGAACTACAACAGCGAACAATGCTATTGTAGGGATCCTAAGTTTAATTGATTTTATTGGGGCGGGTAGTATGAATTGATGCGATACATCCATTAACGTCCGTAGTGGGCGTGGTCCCATTGGAACATTATACATCGTAATGTTACACAGTGGCTTGCAGGCTGACTGGAACGTAGAATTTTAAGGTGTCCAGCTACTTTCTTCAAGTCAGGAAAGGATATAGGCCCTCGGACCTCGTGCAATAAGAGACAGGGGTAGTAGCATTCTGAGTCGTTTGGGTGAACTGTGTACACCTTCCAAGGACTTGATCTTTTTTTACCTCAGAGTGACCTATTACTGCTTCACCCTGTTTCCTTCTACAAAATGTATTGTTTTTCAATATGAAATAAAATGGAACCTCACGCCAAAAAAACGGTTTGCCAAAACCATCAACCTTGCAAGCCTCTAAGAATGCCATGAGAGTAGTTTTAGGAGGGTTGGTGATCTAACCTAGGAGACACTCTTCTGTGAAGTACAGTCTTTGAACATTATTGAGGTGCACACTTATATGAGTGACAGAGGAAAATCTCATGTACAGCGAAACAAAGAGGGAGAAAGGAGACGCTGGAGAGGCTTTTGATCCATGCAGAAATGGGAGTAAGGAAGGAAAGGAAGTAGCTTTCCAAGGTCAACCATGTATGATGGTTCAGCTTGTCTGTTGGAGCCAGACAGGGAGTAGAGTATAGGGAGTGTAAGGTGGTGTCAAATATAGAGAGAAATTTAAGAAAAGTAACTTTTAAACCTAGTATTTTGCAGTTTCATACTTAGAGCAAATTGACGACATGCCATACTTTGTTTTTAGTGGGGTTTTTTCCCAATTCAAATAATTAAATATAAAACACCATTTTCAAAAAAAAAAAAATAACTGATAAAAATAATTTCCATCAAAGATCTAATAAAATTAACCATTTTATTGATTGTATTATTTGATATTAATTCATAATTTTGTTATTTGATTTGATATACAAAAAATGCTATTCACGCACACATCTATTTCTTTATTATTTTATTTTTTATTAGTTTTATTACCTTTGGCAATTTATTTTAGCATCGGGTCTTATTACTCGCTCTGTTTATATGTTTATGTACTGATTACTTTAGTGTGTTAGGAATGAGGAAGATTGAATTTAGAGGTGTACCTGTATTTGCGTGAATAGAATGGGAGACCATTTAGGAAAAACCACTCTTAATAAACCCGGCCAAATTAAAACTAAAATATCCCCGTCATCGGTAGTCTAGTTTATTGCGAGAGTGGTGCCTTAGACTATGCAGCCACCGAAGCGGGTTTTAATAATAATATAGCTTTAACAAGTCTTACGATATTAGTTTAGAAATCAATATATTTTAAATCTAAGATTATTCTAAAGGGTAATTTTAAAATTTCCTGTTCCCGTCCTGGATCCCGATATTTTGACTAATTTCTCGTCCGGTTCCCATCTCGAAATAAAAAAGTCATTCCCGTCCATCCCTAGAAGAAATTAAATTGTTTGTTATGATAGTAACTTGATTCATCAAATTAAAGGGAAATAATACAATAATGTGCAAAACAAAATATATTTTTGTTCGAAGACTAAAACAATTAAACAAAAATATTCGAACTTCAATTTGGCTTTGAGAATATTTCGTATATTCGATTTGAGTTCACTTCTAATTTAAAAAATGGTCTTGGCACACTCCTAGAAGTAGATGTAACTTTAGTAAACAAGTTTTACTAGTGTTTAATATCATTTATTTGTTTTGCTGAAGTACTTAATAAGCCAATAAGTGATGATTTCAATCTCCAAAAGGCTCATCTAAATCAAATAGTCTCCAATAAAATAATAATAATTCATCTAGAGAATTCTGTTAAGTAATAATATACAACATTAATACTGTGCTAGAGATATATTGCCTTTTGTTTCACTTACAGGTGTGTGAGTAGATATTTTTCACTTCATGTAGAATTTGAATGAAAACTTAAATAAGAGTTCTTTATTAGTTAGAGTAGTAGATATCATTATTTGTACAAGAAATATTTCAAATTGATTTTTTTTAATAGATCCCTGCATTGATCATAAATAAGCACAAACATATTTTTAAGCACTAAATTTCTTTGTGAAAAAATTTATAGTCAAAAAAATGTAATATAGTTTTACACTTTTTTTAACTAGGCAAAAGGAAATATTGAGGGACTCAATTTGCTATGAAATTATATCTTAAAATTGAACAAAATTAATCTAGGAACGTTTGGGAAAAAGAGAGAAAATTCTGAGTACTCACATTTTTCGAGCCGGTACTTAAACTCGAACTTTTGAGTACTCACACACCCTTAATTTCAATATATCCATAGGTGTAATATGACTACTTTTGTCAACCAATGTCTAGCAGCAAACATTTTCAACAATAAATCAATTGAGGTATTTGTGTTTGGTTTAAAATTGTCGAATGAAATACTCTTAAGATATATTTGTCTATTGATGTTTGTATAAGATCAAATGTGTTGTTATTAAAGTATGATCTTAAAAGTTTCATCAAGGTTGTTATATATTTATAGTAAATAGACCTTCCTAGTTCCCAGTCTTAAAAAAGTGTTGCCTCTAAATTTAAACATTAAGTTTAAACGCTTTATTTATGCTAGTTAATTAGTTTCTAGCTTTAACCTCAACAATAGTTGGGCTTAATTCGATAAATAAATTTGTATTCAATACTTGACTTGAGAAATTGAATTGGTTGTACTTAATTGATTTTATTCCATCAATTTTCTCATCAAAGTGGTTGGTTATGAAAATATATTTGTCATACTTAATTTATTTTACCCTTGAGAAAATGTATTACCACCATCAAACAAAATTTGTAGATGATTTGACTCAAACTTAAATTCAAACTTTTCTTGTAGTTAGGGGCCATCCTTAATTTAAGTAAGGATTTTGAGGGAAGTAGAGGGTGAGTTTTCAGTATCAATGTTTATGGTAAGCCAAAATCTTTAAAAAAAAAGTCAGAAAATAAATATATTAATTACAAAATTTCACTTATTTGGAATAGAGTACTAGGCTAAATCATGGTTTAAATTAAGAGGAATAGTCAGCACATTTACCTTGATACTGGAGTAGAAATTGTTTAGATATAACACTTAAAAAGCTTGTTCTTAAAAATGTGTTTGTGAGTATTTTAGTGTTATATCTAAGCAATTTCTACTCCAGTATCACCAAGGTAAGTGTGCTGACTATCCCTCCTAATCTAAACCAAAATTTCACTTATTAATTTACTCATATGGTACACCTAATTTTACTGACCTTAAAATATTATAAAATTTCATATCACTGCTTTTTAAATAAAAAAATTATTGAAATGATCTAATTTACCAAATCGTGAAAACAAATGCCTTACATAATTTAAGGATGTCCCTTTAGGGCTCTTCACAAACTATTTAAAAGGCTTTTTCTATCTTTATGGGATTTATTTTATGGTCAACAAGAAGTCGGATACATAACTTCAATATTGTCTGCCATCTAAGATTCAGTAAATTGACTTGTCTTGTATATTCAGGGTGGCCACACACAAGGAAAACTTGGAATAGTTGGGTAATTTGAAAACTGAGAAAAAATCAGGTAAAAATTAGGCATCTAAATTAAATAAATAAAAGAAATTTAATTATTATTTATATAAACAACCAGCCAATCTATGCAACTCACTTGTAAAACCCAAACTGCCAGACCCCACTATTCAACCTGAACCCAAACAAATATCAGGTTCATTTCCCTGCAACCGCACCCATTGCAAAACCTGCACCATACATAAACCAACGAATTCATTCTCCAGCAACATAACTAAAAGGCCACCATACTTGTGATTCTGAAGACCTCATCTACCAACTGGAATGCAACCAGTGCCAAGCACAATACATTGGTCTCACAACAGAAACACTAAGAAGGAGATTGAATGGTCATCAACATGACACAATAATGAAAAATAAAGATAAGCCTGTATATGCCGAAACCCATAATTTGGACTTTAATCACTGTTACACAACCAAGGTGGTCAAATCCTTAAACAAAGAAATATACAACCCTTCACAACTAAGAATATGGGAACTGGCCCATCAATATATCATCAAATCAAGACCCTAACCTTAGGTAATTCCTCTCCTTCCTACCAGCACACTTATTATTACATTGAATGTAATAATAATAATACAGTAAATAACACAATTTTTAGTTTTCTATCTATTTATTCTTAGTGTTGCCATCTATACAGTGATATCATAACTGAAAAACAGTCAGCTGTGGACAGTCCACCTTGCGGTTCAACCAAGAGCATCAATCTACTCTTGACCTGATGAAGCTGTCTGAAAACTTCCTTAAAAATGTATTTTATTTTTTTTTAGTGCTCTATCTAAAAAAATTCTACTCCATTATCACCAAGGTAAGTGTGCTGGCTATCCCTCCTAATCTAAACCATTATTATATTTAGGTAACTCCTCATCAAAATTATTATTATTATTATTAACACCGCGTCTTACTACCCGTTCGGGCTATACGCACTTACGTTAATGTGTAATGGTAGGGTGATTGTGAGATGAAATGGAGGCCCTACAGTTTAGCGTGGAATCCGAACCACGGTGGAGGCCTGGCATTACCCACATTGTCTCATCAAAATTGTTAATGGCATTTAAGGTCAAGTCAACAAATAATCAACCTTCGACACAATGTGTTGCTTTGATTATTTTCTTCGCCTTAACCAAGATCTTATATTGCACATGTGCACAAACTCTGTTCAGGCTTAGCTGGAATAGGTCACAATCACATTCACCAGATAATATCTGCACAAGTATTTTAATCTATTTGCTTGTGGGAGTAATGAATGGAAATTGAAACGCTACAACTAAACTGTTTACTTAATCTGTTCAGATTCTGTTATCATATCTTTCTATTTTGAAAACATTTGGATTATCGAATTCATTTATTGTTATCTTTAATACTCTGTACACGATTATATTGAGATTCACTTTTACGCATTTTTGGATATTGATGATTTTTTTAACTGTAAATGGTTTATTCAAAATAATGTAACATGAGTTGTAATCAAATTTAAAGGTGTAAAACTAAAACTTGCATTTAAAATGTTGTGGGCTTATAAAACGCACAACTGAATATTGTGTAGCAAATATAGTACTTCCTCAGATTCATGTGAATATTGTGTATTCAATTTATAAAATTGATCGGTAAGTAAACCCCATCAGTTATTTAGTTTTCTAGCATTTTGTAGTGATGGAGAAGGATAATTCAAAGGAAATAAACAAACATTTTGTAGCTGAAAACTGGCTGGGAAACCACTAAAGATAACTCTCTTCATTACACTCGGTCGTGATTTGAGCCTCGACCTCCCCATCATCAGAAAACCAGAGATGAGACTGACACCTTAGTCAACTTATCATTACAGGTCACAGATAAATGATCATAGTTCAACCATGTTGGCCATTGATGGTCCACTCAATCCATACTCAGTAGTTTACGGTTATATAAACAAATAAAACATGATCAGGGAAGAATTAATTTTTTTTCTGGAAACTCTGGAAAAGTCAGGGAATTTGAAAAGTGAATTCCTGTGACCTTATCCTTACTTTCTTTCTACCAGAGTACTGAGACGCATCGCAGAATTCTATAAAGCTTGCGTTATTATTTCAAAATATGACTCATACTAAAATGGATGAGAACGGTAACATGCTCCTAAAGGCTTACAAACCTTATATTTTAAATATATTTTTTAAACCACAAAAAGCTGACACTAGCTTATTTTTAATTACTTTTCACATGATCGGTCACAGCCCTTTCAAAGTAAATGGTTAGAAGCGTATAGCTAGTCTTCCTCAAACAAATAGGCGTTTTTAATAGGACCACAAACAAGAAATAACTCAAGATTGTTTTAGTGGTTTTGAAGCTTCGGAACTGCCATTCCTTTAATAAAACCTGCAGTGTGAGGATATTTCCCTTCAAATATGTGGCTCCATTAATTCCTAGTGATCATAACTACAACTTTGACTTTTCGCAGTAGACGGCTCCTTTTGAAACAGAACTACGCCAAGCAAGTGTGACTGTCGACAAGCCATAGCCACTTCAAAGGATCCAATAATGTATTTACTTGGCAACCGACTGTTGGAAACCTGACATATGTTTTGTGATGGCCTTTGAGAGTTTGTTGTGGTTACCACTAACATGTTTCTCAACTAACAAGATTGATGTAAATATTATATTAATATTTTCAGTATTTTATGATAATTCTTAGTAAACATGTTTTTCATGAATAAATGTAATTTTCTAGCAAATGTATTTACATGTCATTACCATACACTCTTTTAAATTTCATGATAAATTTTAAAAATAATTGATTACAAGTTTAGATTTTTAAGCCTTTCTTTCTATTTAAAATAATTCATTTTTTAAATCTCAAATTAAGTTTAAAATCAATGACTAAAATTAAATTAACACACTGTCAAATATAATGCTAAGAGGTGATTCTAATAGGAAAATAATTATGGTGGGTTTACACTGGAATAGGTTTAGTGGCACTAGTACTAACTGCTGTGCCAGTACAAAATTAAATGCGTATGTAAACCCTTACTGACATGCAAGTTTTAACAATGCATGCACAGATCAAAGAAGTCGGTGATGATTCATACACCAGTAAAAATACAATTTGCAAATGTAAACTTGTATATGTGTGTGTTAGTTGTATATTTTATTTCTAGAGACCACATGCTATTTGATTTCAATTTTGTGTTATTCTGTTTATGTAAATACTTATTTCTATAATGAGCAAAAAGTGGGTTTTAAAAAAAATATTAGAAGCACACAAACAAATTCCTTGGTTGTGGGATGTGCATTCTGATGTGTGTGAAAATAAAGAAAAGAGAGAAAATCCATATCTAAAGATAACAAGAATATGGCTGGAGATGTTTTTAGTTATATATTTTTTTTAACAAAAATTGCAAAAATTAGGTTTGGAATAGGTAACTGACATTTACACACTCAAAAATACTATGATTTACAGTTGTAGATAAAATTTTGGATCAAGTAGCTCAAATAAGGGAATTGCAATCAATAGAAATTGTGACTATTTTATATTTATTAATAAAAACTGTTTTACAGGTGTGTATTATTTTATAATTACTCTACACTATGTATAGCTCATGTTAATTTTCCATGGTACAGCACCATCACCCATAAATCAGCTAATTGGTTTTTAGCTTCAGCTGCCTTCTTAAAGTAATTACGACTCAATCCTCATGATTATATTCGGCAAACCTGTACTTCTAATTTCTTGCCTCCAAGAACCATTTAATATAGATCCACTCTCAAAATCATCTTCATCCACACATCTTCTAAAAATACAGGCAGAAAAGAGGAAAAGTCCCATTTTAACTCAAGTTACTGTCGCCCCATCTATTAGTTAATCATAAAACCTTTCTAATGTACTAGATTATTAATATTATTAGCACCGCGTCTTACTACTCGTTTGGATTATACGCACTTAAGCTAATGTGTAATGGTAGGGTGATTGTGAGATGAAATGGAGAACCTATAGTTTAACATGGGATCCGAACCACGGTGGAAGCCTGGCATTCCACACATTCACAAGTTGTGATTAATACACGTCTTGTTAGAGGTAAAGGAAGGGTTTGGCAATCAGATAAATCTGTGCCGGAACCAAGGATTTAACCCCGGACCTCCAGCACAGATGTCTGACACCTCACCTCTAAACCATAATGTACTAGAGATTATGGTTAAGAGAGATATGTCTTTTTTTTTGCTATTGTGTCTTAGTATTTGAAAAATAAAAGTTGTCCTGTAAAATGTATGTAATGTGATACCTCCACCCCCCGCCAATTTTTTCTTCTTTACCCTTCAATTTGTATGCCAATACAGACATTTAATTCAAACATTTGGTTCTATACAGACTGATGTCAATTTAGAATAATATGAAAATATATATTGATTCAGTGCTGTTTTTAAATGTTTTATAATAATATAATCTTTCATTGCATTATAAATAGCTTGATAAACTTCTAGTGTTCAATTTGATATTGAACATTTTAAAAAGGAATCATCAATAGCTAAATATCTTTTAATTTTTTGAGGTAGTTTGTGATAAATATTTGTAAAAAGCTACTGGAAAGGTGAATAAAAAACTTATAAAAGGGGCTGTTACGATGGAAAGAACACAGGTCATACTTAACATTGCTGCTACTGGACAAAGAGGTATGGGCTGTCTCTATAGAAAATTGATTGTCACCGCCCAATCCCCCTTCCTAGGTTTCATTCTATCAGAACTCATCAGGGAAGAGTGGGAAACGCGCAATGCAACTTCTTAAAAGAAGAAACAAAACAAAAAGTCCTTAAAAAATGTTTGTTACCTCGCTGGCCTCCCCCCTTCTTACACAAAAGTTGTTCCACCACTCCTGTATAAAAGAACAATGTTCTTATTTCTTAGGGTTTAGTAGTAAGTCATAACATCATGTCATAGATCATAGACTTAAGATTTCAAACACCACCCCAACCCCAAATTAAATTCTTCCTACACCCATGGACTGACTGACATCATTAGACTGTTAGTGGGTGTAGACTATGGTTGTTAAATTGACATTAATATAAATTCATGACTTTACCAATGTAAGTATTTTTGGAAGTATTTCTTGACGGCTCATATAGTATGATTCTGTTAATAGTAGTTGCATATTAACATTTTTAGTAACTTTCATAATTGTCCAAAAATGTATTTCCTGTCTAATTCAGGCTATGCCTATTATTTACTAAAAACTTGTAGGATCTGTTAAACAAAATAATGTACATTGTTGCGGAAACACTCCAAAGGTCATAAATAATATACACGGTTACAGAATCGTTGAAAAAATGGTAACATCTTTGTCCACCAAAGACCATAACAATCAAATTTAATGACAAATTTTTCTCTCATTTAAACAGTTTCTCATCTAATGCCGCTATGCTCATGACAAATATTCAACAACTGTTGATAAAATATGTGAATAAAATTAAACTTTTATGTTTGTACTGGAGCAATGTTTGATTTGTTGTTTAAAAAAAGTTTTGCCATAAAAACTGCTAAAAAAACTTACCTTTTCTCATGACCCCTTCTATCCCACATTAAGGTATTTTAGTGGTTTATGTTAGTTTGTAAGCCGTGTAACTATATCATAATCCTTGTATTTAGATAGTGTACATTAAAAGCCCAAATTTATATATAAAAAAAAATTTAAGGCAATCTTTTATTTGCCAGGTGACCTGGCGGTCTAGGGGTAAGGTGTCAGACTTCTGTGCTGGCGGCCGGGGTTCAATCCTCGGTCCCGGCACAGATTTATCTGATTACCAAACCCTTCCTTCACCTCTGACAAGACATCTTGTGAATGTGAGGAATGCCAGGCCTCCACCGTGGTTCGGATTCCACGTTAAACTGTAGGTCCTCCATTTCATCTCACAATCACCCTACCATTACACATTAGCGTAAGTGCGTATAAACCGAACGGGTAGTAAGACGCGGTGCTAATAATAATAATAATAATAATAATTTTATTTGCCTTTCTGACGTAGGAATTAACTTATCGACTGTAAAGTCGCCCAAGGCCAAACTGGACGAAGTTTGGACCAGTGGTAGACGTGCATATTACTAGATGGGTAGCCAGCCTATTGGAAGGATATTTTCACGGGCCGTAGCGAGTCAAATTAAGAACAACATCCTCTAGCAATGATGTCATATAAAGTTTGTTCACGATAGGAATTGATTTTTGAAAGGCCTTTTTCCCTACCAGAAATCTATCATATAGTAAGGTATTGGTAGCAAAAAGGACCTTTCAGAGAGTAATTCCTACCGTGAATGGAATATAAGAAAACTTGATGCGCTAGTTGACCTCGTCCAATTTACTTTGCCTATGCCACACTTTTTTTTTTCCTTTCTTCGAAAGTTGGCGTCATCTGGTAAAATAAAAAGTGGTGTATCCAATTAGTCTCGTTTTATCCAGGCAAGTAAAAAGATCCAAGGGTTATTAGTGCCTGATACCTCGCTTTAAGTAAAAACTATCAGATAAAGTCTGATTTAGATATTAAAAAAAACTTTGTTGTAGTTAAAAAATGTACTAAATAATTTTCAAAGTATGTATACATCAAGTAATGTAATATGTAGCTGAAACTTTCTATAGATAAAACCAATAATATAGTAAGTAATATGATATCAATGTTGACTGAAAAGAAATTTTGTAATTTCTACAAGGTTTTTCCTACCATGATCATACTATAGACCAGTGGGCATCAAATAGCGGACCGCGGTCTGCGTCCAGCCCGCAGTAACGTTTTTAAGGACCTTGACAAGATAGCGATAAACAGAATAAATTATGATATTCTGGTGGTGGGCGGGTAGTGGACATGGGAAGCTAGCAATAATAAATAAGTAAAATACCTAAAAAGAAAGAGAATCATGTTTTTGAATTAGTATGGTCCCATAGGGCTTGAACTTTAGTCACGGTTAAAGTTTTGCCGGACCGCGGAAGTACGCTGATTTTTTTTAAATGGACCTCTATCAAAAATAATTGGGGACTCCTCCTATAGACTACCTCAGCTGCTGCCTCACCATGTGAAGACGGTTTTTATTTTACCGTGCTTGGCGTCCTAATATCCGTCCGAGCTATACTTACACTACTGGGTAAGGATGAGTATGATATAATTTAAGGGGTAATGTACCACCATTTGCGTAAAAGGAGAGTGGAAAACCATTTATATAAATATCTCATTACACCCGGCTGGGAATCGAACTCTGATCTCATTGACATCTGTGGGGGCAAGTGTTCTGAATTTCAAGCTCATTTAGTGTGGTTTGCTAGTGATGGGGAGGTTGGAGTCAGAATCTTGGCTGGTAAACTCAGTTTTTTCCCTAAATGATTCTCCACTCTCCCTTCAAAAAATTGTAAGTACATTTTCTCTTAAATTTTATCTTCCTAAACCCGATCTCATTTTTACTAGGTGTTCTCTATTACGACAGGTCCATTCCTTTTGTCAGTGAACTTAGACCGACAATGCGCCCTGTCCTTTGCCTCCTCCTTCAGCTCCCAGAATTTTCTTATTTCCTTCAAGTCATCTAGTATTTGAATCCTCCTCCTTCCTAAGCTACGCTTTCCCTCAACCTTTCCTTCCATGACGTCATGCGTTAGACAGTTCCTCCTAAGGATGTGTCCGATCCAGTTTGCTTTGAGCCGAATAATCACATCCAAAATTATTCTCTTTTCGCCCACTCTTCTTAGGACTTCTTAAGTTGTCACCCTTTCTGTCCATCTGGTCATATCACGTCTTTTCCGTCCCCACATTTTAAAGCTCTCCCAGTATTTCTTTTCCCTCTTTCTAAGAGTTCAAGTTTCTGCTCCATACAGTGCGATGCTCCAAATGTAACATTTCATCAGTTTCTTCTTCAGTTCCCAACTCAACTTGCTGTACAGCAGTAACCTCTTCTTGTTGAAAGCTTTTTTGGCCATGGCGATCATCGACCTTATTTCTTTAGTTTAGTAGACATCCTTTGTTAACAGACTACCCACGTACTTGAACTGCTTTACGTTTTCCAAATCCTGGTTTCCAGTTTTAATTTTCAGCGGCTCTTTATTTCCTTAAATCACCATCACTTTAAACTTCTCAATGTTAATCTCCATACCATATCTTCTCCCTATCTCCAATAGCTAGTCCATCAATTCTTGCAACTCCTCTTTATTTCTGGCCAGAAATGTTAGATCATCTGCAAATTTGATTGTGTTGATGACGCGCCCTCCTATGCTGAAATTACCATGCCCCTATAGTTCAAGGGTTTCCCCTACCAGCCATATCTCATTAGCGTGATCAATGTATACGCTAACCCTGAATGGGTACTAAGAACCAGTGGGGGGGGGGGGG
>CABEEJ010000537.1:211776-259797 GCA_901482245.1 Timema douglasi
GGGGGGGGGGGGGGATCACTGACAACCAGACACCTTTGTCTGCGTGCCCACTGGTGGAGGCTAGAAAGTATTAATATAATTGTAAAGTCCCGTAAAAACATAGGAGTGCTATATTTTCTTTTTCTGACGCAAATCTGTTGTATAGTTGCCCACATCCCCATTGGTAGGGGAAGAAGGTAGGGAGGATACGCGCTTTTAGGCTATATAAAAAGAAAAAAGATGTCATTTAAAATATTTTTGACAGTCACATTTGTACAAAACAAAGAACATTTCACTAATTTCGTCAATTCTTCCATAAGTATTTTCACATTTGTTTATTGCAATAATGAATCAAATTTGGCACTGATTAACGACCAAACTAAAAAAATATCTATAAGCCTTTGAACAAACAATAACATCTAGTACCCTTGGCCTGAGTGGAACATTAAAAATGTAATTGTCTTTCAATGGGTCCGTTCTTATTTTTTCTTTTCTTTTTTACCACCGTATCTTACTATCTGTTCGGGTCATACGCATGATAATAAAATTACTCTAATAGGGTAGAAATGAGGAAAGGAAGCATTTTAGAGGTATTATACTCGCATTTGCCTGGAAGGAGAGTGAGAAACTTTAGGAAAATCAACCTCAGTAGACCCGATCGGGACTCAAACCGTGATCTACCCTTCATCAATAGGCCAGCCTAACACAAAAGGGATGCCTTATCTTGCACCAAATATTCTCAAAGGGGTGTCCGCCAGATCATTCAGGAAATCCATAACATACCTTTATTTATTTTTTAGATCTTATAAAATGTTATATAAAAGAGTAAATCACTGTTATATACTAAACACAATGGAGATGCTTTCCCATATTAAAGCCCGGCCAGAAAGTGATGCTGGAAAACGTGGGGCTAGCCACCCCCTTATTCTCACATTTTTGAGAGGAAAATTTGGGCATTCACTTTATTTTATCTTTCTGGTCAATCAGCACAAAGAACTTTCTTAAAACTTTTCCAACAACTTGTTTGCTCGAGCAAGCCTTTTCTGCTCTTTGAGGTATAAAAATAGATAAAAAATTGTCCTAATGTTGAATCAGACTTCAGTTCCATTCCTCACATAAATTATCAGTGATTTTAAATGTACATTTTTGTTTAAACATTTTACCAACAATGTACAAAATATATTACCCACATTTATTTTATTTTAATTTATGATGTAATAATTGTGTTTACATTAAAAAAATATTATGAATATAAAATAAATTACTATGACTAATGTATCCATATAATATATAATAAATTTATTATCATTTCTTTAAATCATTTATCTTACATCAAGAGGTCCGTGAATCAGCTGTTCCGTGGATAATAGGCCTAAGTTTGAGAATCACTGGCTTAGACCATCCTGCCGCTGAAGCTGGTCACTATCTTTATTATTCGGCTGTCAAAATAGACATCAACTGTCAAAAGTAAGAGCCTCATAGTTCATAACACAGGATTGGCGAATAACAACATTAAGTTTAGACTTAGTAGCTTTTTGAACTGTGTAAATCAGTAAGGAGTAAATCAGACACATTAGTTCAGCTGGTGGCGCAGAAGTCTATGGGGCTTAAGGGTTCCGGTTTCGATTCCTGGCACGACCGAAACAATTTACAATCGGAAAATTTCACAGCTATGGATTAACTATCGTGAGAATGAGTAGTGTCTGAGTGTTAAGTTGATTTCTAAGTAGTCGTGTGTTTATATAATTATTGGTGTTTTGAAAGTATTCATAAACCTTGCTTGAACATAGATCAGTGTCCGCTATTTGAAAACTGAAAACTCAAGTTGCCACAATGGCAGAAATAAAAATATTACAATTGTATCTACATTCTTAGTCCGTTTTAATTAATAATGTAAAGGGAAAATATACAGTAATTCATAAGGAAATATCATTAGAAGCCTTTTATAATTTTCTAAATGAACCTTTTTTTAATTAATAAATAAAATGAGACAAATTTCTAAAATGCTACATTTTGGTGACTTTGAATTAATGTTGGTGGTCAAAACTGCGCTTCCTATAAAAATTCGGGCTTTATTCTTCGTATTTTCTTTATTTTGTTTCAGTCCCCATTGAGAATATTTCGTGTTCTCTTCTCTTTTGTACCTTATTTTCTTACGCTCTTCCTTTTTACTTTTTTTTTTTCGTTGTATTTATATCCTGTTCTTGTCTACGGAAGACAGTGAAGTGACTAGTGAGCTATTATTAGAAAGTACTTGTCGGTGATGGAGCTGTATTCCGTAACAAGCCTGTTATCATTATGTCGGCAATGCTCGGGAAAACGGTTTACCTTTACAACCGGACATCACCGAGGAAACTTGAAAGAGTTTTAATTTTAACTTTTTTGGATTAGTGAAGTATTTTGCAAACATTTCTTAACATTGGATAATGAACTTGGTCTATTGAGTGCTTCGCTAATGTTTTCTAGATAAATAGGTTACGTAACCTCTGTTTCCGTCCTTTTGTTGTCTGTAGGGTTTAAACAATAGTAGATATTATTTGCATTTCCATATTTGATTTGAGTTTTGTCACTTGCTCATACAGATAAAGTATTGTAATCGGGGACAAATTACTCTCTCGAAGTTGTGATAAATCTGGACGTTTTATATAGCATGCACCCTTTAACCCAAAACAGCTATGCCTGTCTGTCTGACCTGCCCTAGTCTATTATTGTTATTATTATTATTAGCACCGCGTCTTACTAACTGTTCGGATTATACGCACTTACGCTAATGTGTAATGGTAGGGTGATTGTGAGATGAAATGGAGGACCTACAGTTTAACGTGGAATACCGAACCACGGTGGAGGCCTGGCATTTCCCACGTTCACGAGTTGTGATTAATACATGTCTTGTCAGAGGTGAAGGAAGGGTTTGGTAATCAGATAAATTTGTGCCGGGACCGAGGATTGAACCCCGAACCCCCAGCACAAAAGTCTAACTCCTTAACCCTAGACCACCAGGTCACCCTCCTAAGTCTAGAACAGGCCTGGGCAACTTTTTTTTTATTGAAGATTAGCATTGAGAATTTAAAAGAACTGGCCGCCAAATAAAATACGATTTATCTGTAGACGCAAATTATTGTAAAAAATAATATATATACATAATAAAACTAGATAATATAAATAAAATGAAGATTCTCTAATAAAACAAAACCTAAGGCGGCGGTTACATTGGATAAGAATTCCTGCGATTAGGTAATAACATTTTCGTAAGACCGAATGGTTACATTGGACGCAAAGACTTTGTACAGATACCTACAAAATCTTCAGTACGTTTGTTGTTTCAACCAAATACAATGAAGCTGTTGTCTGAATTTTACTTTTAGGAAATCCCTGCGCTAAAGGTTCGCTTGTTGTACAAGAAACGTGTACGGGTGAACAGTTATTTTTCATCAAGGAATGTGAACGGGGAATTCACCAGATCGTTTGAAGAACTCGGGAGTGATTATCAGAAATTATGTGAATTTACTCTAATAAAAACAATCTACAATCGATTCCATAAATATCTCCTTTCTGCAACCATTGTTATTAGTTTATCACAGTCCTTTTTGATCATCAACACTGCTATTTTTCTTACAAAAACTGATATATATATATATATATATATATATATATAATAAAGTTTTTTTTATCGAAAAATTATAAGACTTCGTGCGAGCTTGTAATAAAATATTCTTACACATAAAAATTCTTACTATTCATTTTTTGTACGAATACTAACTTATCCAATGTAACCGTGGCCTAATGAGACGAATGCAATTTTTTTTTATAATTTCTTTTAATATCAGTAGCACTTGATATTCTTAATTTTAAAACTGCTTATAAATGTTCGACGGTAATGATTACTCGTAAGGAACTCTTATTATTGAGATTATAGAAAATGTTTGTTCACGTATATAATTTGGTCCAAAAATAGCCAGAATTTTTTGAGCAAAATCTTGAATATTTGTGAATTTTTCAAAAGCAAGACGATTGTAAAATATACCTATTACTTTGCGGTGCTACAGTTCTCTTGAATATGGATTACACTGCAGTTATATCATCTCAATATAAAGTTAACTCGTTGATTTGTTTCGAATAGAAATTGTATATACTTTCATAAGAATGTATTTTTTTTTAAATTCTGGTATTTTAAGCACTTTTTTTTAAGGTAGATTATAACTTGAAGGCCGCATAAAAATACGTGACTGGCTCCATGCGAGCCACGGACCGTAATTTTCCCAGAGCTGGACGAGAGTCAATGATAGATTTTGTTCAAAAAAACCAAGCAGCTGGAGACTGTTGGCAAAGATTGTGCCAACTTCTGCGGGTAGAGGCTGTCTTGTGGTCAGCACAACCGGCCATTAATCTCAGTTTTATCTACTGGAGCCGCTACTTTTTCATTCATGTAGCTCCTCATTTGTTCTCACGAGGCTGAGAAAAATCTGGAAAAGCCAGGGGTCAAACTCAGGACTTATGGTTGGATCTGTAGCCAGGAGCATTGACCAATAGGCCACAGAGGTGGTCGATAATGACTAATACCTAATAATAATATCGTCTTTATTTGGACGAAGTTATGGCCAGTGCCTTTTCTTACAACAAACTAAATGTCGTATAGAATAATTATTAAGAATTAAGATTCGTCTATAATTTTGAAGAGGTTCAAGCTAAATAATTGTTCTTAGCTATATTATACAAATGTGAAGACACCAACTGCGGAAACCGTGTTATTTGTTAAGTTTTTCAGAAAAGTATTTAACCTATTTTATTAAATTATTGTAACTTTTTACCCGCATTGGTGGTCGATTGGTCTAACGCATCACTCTCAATTTAGACTGCGATTACCGGTGACGCGTACAGTGGGGTTCAAATCTATGCTGGGTGAACTAAGGAGGAGTTTTCCAAAATCCTCTTACATTCACCTTTTACACAAATGCGGGTACGTTTCTTCTAAAATTTTACCTTCCCCATTCCTATTCTATTAGCGTGATTAATGTATTCTTATAACTCAAACGGATACCAAGACGAGGGTAAAAATATATTGTAAAGATAAGAACTTTAAAAGTCATAAAACCCGCACCGGTGGGTACACGAACAAAGGCGTCAGTCTCAACTAGTATAATTTCCTGTAACGTGGAGGTAAATATTCGAATCACATCCGAGTGTACTGAGGGTGATTTACTTTTCAAAATGGTTACCCACGTTACCTCCTCGCAAATGTGGTCACATTTCCTCAAAATTCTAAATTACTCATTCTTATTCCTTTGGTTTGGATACGCTGACAGCCTGAACTAGTTGTAAGACGTGGTACTAAAGACTAACTTTTAGATAAAATATGTAGGTAGTATTTTCTAAAACTTTATGCCAAAACCACAAACTGAAAACAAAATTAAATGAAAACTTTATTTACGTGCTATGTCTATGAAAACACCTCCCAATGAAGTGTTCACTAATATTTCTGAGTCTAAACATCACCTCGATATTCGACAACATGTTCAGCTTTGTCAGACATTTTGTTTGTTGAAAGTGTGTTTAAAAGTATTCGCACATATTTTACATTTCTGTTTAAAAGATGTATACCGCCATTTACGACATACCTCGTCTATGGCGTCATCACTCCCGGTTTTATTTGTGTTTTATACCCCATCTCAAGGCTGTAGTTTCCTTGAAATATACAGGTGTAACCAGTGCTCAAATCGGAGAAAACTAGAACTACGGTCCGTCTGGAAGCGCCAAGAGATTCTCAACTGTTTTAAAATAAAAGACGATCATAAACAAGGCAGCTCAAGAATTTTATGCCCTTTAGGCGAGACTTAAAATTGCGCCCCAGTTGTATTCTGAATAATATAAATAAACTGCACATACTACGTGACGCAAAATAGTAATAATTGGGTGCCAAAATACCGGACCAAAAGAAAAATAATGAAAAAGATATATTATTATTATTAGCACCGCGTCTTACTACCCGTTCGGGCTATACGCACTTACGCTAATGTGTAATGGTAGGGTGATTGTGAGATGAAATGGAGGACCTACAGTTTAACGTGGAATCCGAACCATGGTGGAGGCCTGGCATTCCTCACATTCACAAGATGTCTTGTCAGAGGTGAAGGAAGGGTTTGGTAATCAGATAAATCTGTGCCGGGACCAAGGATTGAACCCCGGCCGCCAGCACAGAAGTCTGACACCTTACCCCTAGACTGCCAGGTCACCGACGAAAAAGATATAAATAGAAAAAAAATACGTGTTAATACTCCCTCTCCCTCTTCCTTAAACGATGTTTGTTAAAATATTTTTCCTTCCTCCCTTCCTTTTTTCTTAATAGGTATATTTTCCGAATCTTTTAATTAAATATGAAAGTGATTCACCGACCAAGCGACTCCTTAATATCAGATAAAATATTTAGATGTTATTTTTTTATTTATAAATAGTCATAATTGTAAGCTTATTTATTTTAACTCTATTTTAACACTAAAAGATTAAATTGGGTTGGAATGCCCCCTAAAACCACATGCGGCCAGCTAGCTATAAGTCTGCTGCTCGCCCTCCGAGATCTTTGAAAATAAGAAAAATAAAAATTATAAAAAAATATTTGTCACTGGAATTTTGGACTGATGATTTTCCACAGTTGCTGAATGTTCATGGAGCACATATTTTTGTGAATATTTGTCTGTTTTCTTTAATGAAAAATAACAAAACTCCAGAAAGGTCAGGATTAACTGATCACCACCTATCTTCAATTTTGAAAATTTGGCCAGCTCAAGACATTTTACCAAATTTTGATGATTTTCTATCATTTAGGCTATATGATGCCAAGGGTTCACTTAAAAAAACGGTATGTAACAATTAAGGAATTATGATTTTTTTATTTTAAATTTTTTATATTTAATTATATATTATGCAACTTTTGTATTGGAATATTTTAATTCATATCTATTTTCATCGGGTATGGATGAGGAGGGTGTAATCTTAGAAAGAACGTGCCCACATTTGCGTGGAGGATGAGTGGCAAACATTTATTGTATTTATTTATTTGAGGTATTTACCGGTCACTTTCTGAACCGATTGATCTGTCAGCACACGAGTATTTCTATGAGCGAGAATGAAAGAGCCTACAAATCTTGTCGAGAAAGGTATTTCCAAATCCTTTCTAGGGTTCTTTTATATGCCACAATCACCATGGTATCAACGGTTTTACTTGCCCTTCGAAGGAAGTTGTGCTACGAATTTTTATCACCAAGAAAAATTCGTTGATCTTGGCTGGTTTTGAACCCACAAAAATTGCATGCACTTTACCTCAAGAACACCGAGGTAGAATTGACCCTAGTTGATTAACGTGTTTAAGTGTATTATATATTTGACTTTTATTTAACATTCGTCGGACAAAACTACAGATTTTGTTATCTAATAATTATTACTTCCGACAAAACGACTATTAAATACTTAATCTAAGAGCGACGGGTGAGTAAGTTTGTGCAGAGGAAGTGTGCCTGCATTAGTTTGGAGATAGAATGGGAAAACCTCGAGAATAAATCCCATTTGTAAAACTACTCCCAAGAGTACTCCACAAAGATTCGAACCTCAAAGACCCCAATCAACGGTGACCAAGAGCAGCGCGAGTCTAACGCCTTAAGCCACATCTGATTTTAAAAATCCACTACATCTCAATGTCAGTCTGAGCTGTATGCATTTTAATAACGCTTATGTAGTCAATAAGAGATAAGGTTGAGTTTTAGAGGAAATGTATACACATTTGCGTTGCGTAAGAATAAGAAACCCGCTTAAGTGGCCACGTGGTTTAGTAGACTAGACTGACAATGACGGAGAGATTGAGGTTTGAATCTCAGTCGGGTGTACTGAGGGTGGCTTTTCCAAAATGATATTCCATTCTCACTCCACGCAAGTGCGGGAACACTTCCTCTAAATATAGTCTTCCTAATCCCTAAAGCCATTAATGTAATTAGTACATCAGCGTATAGCCCGAACAGTTAGTAAGACGCGGTGCTAAAAAAATCTATAAAAATACCTCAGTAACGCGGCATGAATTCCTCCCCCACCCCTCCCCCACGACCCCCGCTATTCACCGGCCAATCGTAGTGGATGAGCCTGATATTTCTAGTTTGTGTTTCCGTTGTTGTGGGTGATTAAATATTAAAAAGATACCCGAAGTTTCAGACATTAGGAACAGGAAGACAATCGATACAGGACGAGATATAAGATAGTAAGTTAATGATTATTTTGGTGGGGTTTGCCCAATATTTGCAGAAACCTGATTCCACATGAAGTTTATGAACGCACACACATTCGTCCAATAAAAGGATTTTTTTTATATATATTTTTCAATTTCCTTATATATTTGTCCTGATATCTTATTTGACCATAAATCATAACTTTTTCTGCTCTGTTCATATTACAATATGCCTTCTATATAGTTAATCTAAAAATCTTACACATAAACTTTCTGGAATATAAACATATACTACTACTAAAACTACTTGTCCGGTTATTGATCATTACCAATTTACCTCGACCTGTGCCTGTTAGCAGCTCTGTCTACTATAATTATATCAATACCATTATTTACTTTATGATAGCTTATAACTATACTTGCGACTCTTTCACTATTGAAGTTTATTTATTTTAGCGCCGCGTCTTATTAACTGTTCGGGTTATACGCTTAAGTACTAATTACGCTAATGGATTATGAATTGGGAGGGTTGAATTTAGAGGAAGTGAACCCGAATTTGCGTAGAAGGAGAGTGGAAAACCATTTAGGAAAAATCACCCCTAGTTCACCCGACCGAGATTCGAACCTCGATCTCCCCGTCCTTGGCAGTCGAGCTCAATACGACTAGCGCGTTAGCTAACTACGCCACCGAAGCCGGTTGCCTATGGAAGTTATTTTGATTATATACATTTTTTTTTCTTTTGATATGTCTGCTTTGGACTTAAATCTAACTTAACCTAACTTATACCTAGTGCCGTCGTCTACACAATCAGTTTATATATTTTCCTTGTAGGGAGTCCCATTTTCTTTTTCTTCTCTGGTCATTTCTTACCGTGGCCAGTCGACATCCCTGGAGTGCTCGATAGCTCCAGCCCAGCATCACGCTTGTTTCCAAGCGAGCGGGGCTCTTCCAGTAAGGAACAACTTCCGACGTCTCATCTGTATCCACTTACTTTCCTTCTCCCCTAGCCGGTATTCCAGGCGTTCTCGGAAGATATGCATAAATACACCCTCACTTGACACAGGCATCAGTATTGTTTAGCATTGTCTGCCAGTGACGGGTAGCTATGGATTCAAATCCTGGGCAAGGCAAAATGAAGAAAACCTGGACAATTGAAACGTGGTGAAAAATAATCTGGATTCACATGTATTTAGTTATATACCATTTAAGGGCCAGTTTCATAGTCAGACAAACCTGTTCCATTCTTATCTATAGTATGATTTTGGTAAGAAGAACAGTAGATTTAGTTACTAAATTTACTAAAACAATTTTAATATATTCATACATCAAATCATGTTATCTGAAGCAGTCACTTTTGATAGATGGTATCAATAACTATAAAATAACACAAATAATAAAGTTATTATTATTATTATTATTATTATTATTATTATTATTATTAGCACCGCGTCTTACTACCCGTTCGGGTTATACGCACTTACGCTAATGTGTAATGGTAGGGTGATTGTGAGATGAAATGAAGGACCTACAGTTTAACGTGGAATCCGAACCACGGTGGAGGCCTGGCAAATAATAAAGTTAATGTTATCTATGTTGGTATCAAATAAAAATGTTTGCAAATATATTTCCATTGACTGGTCCAATGGCATAACCGGCCCTGTGGTATAGTGGTCGGTGCACCTGGTTACGGACATAGGAGTCCCGGGTTCGATTCCCGGCTGGAACTATGGGAATGGGTAATTTCCCGAAGGGATAATTATTCCAGCGGTTAGTTAAGCTTATGTTAGGTTTAAGTGTTTCCTCTGGTTCCACACCCTCAGGCCTTTTTCTCTAGCAGAAGTCTATTATATAGTAGGATATTGGTAGGAAAAAGGACCTTTCAGAGAGTAATTCCTACCGTGAATGGAGTTACTTCCTATCACCATCATCTCACCTTATCGGGATATAGAAAGAGCCTCCACGGAAAGGATGTACTATTAGTACATTTGAGCATCCCCTGAGCAACGGTACATTAGTACTGGATAATCTTTCCACAAACTGTTAGCTTGTGTGACCCACTTCAACGGTGGACAAGAAACACAAAATCAATTAAAAAAAGGTGTTCTATTTGACCCTGTTTCCGAGTTATAGTAATATTTGAATTTACTTGAATTTTAAGGATATGTCGACCTTGGTTGTTTTGGGGTAAAGTGCTCGCCTCATCACCCGATGTTCGTAGGTTCAGCTCCAGCTGAGGTCGATGTAGTTTTCTTGAGCAATATAAATTCGTAGCACAACTTCCTTTGGAGGGGAGGTAAAGCTGTCGGTCCCATGACAATTGTGGAATGTAAAAGTACCCTGGAACGTATATGAAAAGATCTTTCCCGGTCAAGTTGGTAGACCATTTCACGCTATCTCGATGAATTTCAGTATGGAAAGCATCGGGGAACGACCGAACTTCCTGGATACCCCTAGTACATGGGATATCTACCAGATGGTGCAGGCAGCAATAACCAACCGAAGGGCAGAGGAGTCCATGCTTAACGCCGGACGGATATAAACTACATCAAACCAACCTTCGGCTTGTTTAATTATGAAGAAGAATGTGGAGCTGCTTAACATTATAGGAAGTGCTCAAAATGGCTACATTCGGCCTGAATGCAAGCCTGCAGTCGTCGTGTCGTAGAATGCTGCACTCTTTCAAAAAAAATATCAGGTGTTTGGAATAGACAGGAATAACCCATAGAACATACCTAGTCAACAGGTTGAGAGATACCTAGTAGGCCTAAGTTATACAAACATTTTAGTGGGATCAGTCGGTTTAACTCGGAAACAAGGTAAAATGGGGCAAATATTTATATTCACTCTTTTCGTTGTTTTTGTCTCTCTTGTCCACCTCTGAAGTGGGTCTCACATGTTACAGTGCACCCTGTGTAAGCTAATTAATTAGGTTAGTGTGTTAGGAGTGATAAAGGTATAGTTTAGAGGATATGTACCAAAATTAGTGTAGTGAAAGAGTGGAGAAATTATTTCGGAAAAGCCACTCTCAGTACATATGGCTGATATTAGAACCCCGACCACCCCGCCACCAGCAAACCAGCCTAATTAGTCTCCTGGGCCTCTTCCTTTACACAAATCTGGATACATTTAATCTAAAATACATACTCATAATGTAAATATGGTCATAGCCCAAACGAGTAATAAGACGTTGAGCACGTAAAAAATAAATAGTATCACTGACATAGTTAAATGAGCGGTTGGCACGTCTGATTTTGATTCCAGAGTTTGACCATAGCGTAGAAGAAAATTATTATTAATATTATTATTATTATTATTATTACCGCGTCTTACTACCCGTTCGGGTTATACGCACTTACGCTAATGTGTAATGGTAGGGTGATTGTGAGATGAAATGGAGGACCTACAGTTTAAAGTGGGATCCGAGCCACGGCGGAGGCCTGGCATTCTACACTTTCATAAGTTGTGATTAATACACGTCTTTTCAGAGGTGAAGGAAGGGTTCGTAGAAGAAAATAATAACATACTTGTGAAATAATTTACAGCACAATTTTCTTGTAATAAGAATATTATTAATTGATAGCTAGAAAATTTACTAGATCTACTTTATATACGTCCGGTCATCTTACCTGCATTTATCACTTTTGATATACCTGTATATCATTAATATCCATAAAATAGCAATGATATTAATAACATAGTAGAATGTTATCAATGTTGGCCACAAAAGAGTTTGTATTTTATTAAAGGCTCTTTCTATGATAATTGGACTGTAAAAATATTATTTGCCAATCACAAAATGAAAACAAGATTATTGTCTATGCCCTATACTTTGGGACGTGCAAAATCGATAAAGTGCGTCTTGTCCAAATACACGACATTCCATTATAGATGAAGAACTCTGTGAATGATATTTCAATCAAGGTAAACAATTTATTTGTAGAATGGTTGATTTAGTAGCTTCCTATCTTTACTGCTTCTGAAGACATGTGTTTTTTTGTCTGCAACAATAGAAAGAAGAAATATTTTTAAAGCAAAATCAGGAGCATTTCTACTAAAAAAAAGTGCATAAATTAAATATACAGCTAAAAATTAAATAAATGACAGCCGCTTTGGTGGCCACGTGATCTAACACGCCACTCTTGCAGTAGATTAGACTGTCGATGATGGAGAAATCGAGGTTCAAATCTCAGTGGGTGTTCTGAGGAAGATTTTCTTTATGGGGTGTTCCACTCTTCCTCCACACAAATGTGGGTACACTTCCTATAAATATGACCTTCTTAATCCCTGAAACCACTAGCGTAATTAGTAAATAATCGTATAACCCGAACGGGTACTAAGAAGCGTTGCTAAAACAAATTGCCCACATAATATGTGGATAACAACAACATACTTTCGTGGACTGATATAATAAAACGGTTCGGAAAGTGCCTAAAAACAACATGGCCTACTTATTAACAAATTAATATAAGAGGCAAGGGTCAAGCAAGTGAGGGGAAGGGTAAAGTCTGATTTCGCTAGGAAGACAGTAGAAAATTTCTGGAAAAGTTACTAGATTTCAAAATGTATCCTTACGCCAAAACATGTGATTTTAGAGACCATATGTTTAGTTGCTGTCACTTTTGACAAGCAAAGTTTTGAAAACAAGAAAAATTATAATAATAAAAATAAATGACAATTTTTATTTTTTTATTTATTAAAAATAAGATATTTTTTTAAAAAATCAATTTTTTTTACATATGATTTGAAAGACTATATATAGACTATGTTTAGCAGCTGTCACTTTTGACAAGAAAAGTTTTGAAAACAACAAAAATTATAAAAGTAAATGACAATTTAATTTATTTTTATTAAAAATCAAACATCTTTTAAAAATGTGATTTTTTTACTTTTTTCATATGTGTATTATATTAAACATTAAAAGAAGGATAGAAGGGTAAGGCCTACACACTTACTAGGAAACTGTAGGCCTCAACGTTCACAATTAAAACCTACAACACATAATTTTGTAATTTTTGAGGTACTTCAGTCCCCTTGTTCAGCAGATTAGAGCAAAACACAGATTGGACTATTCACTATGGCATATGTGTATTATTAATGGTTATACAGTTTAATATGTTAGAAGTATAAAAGCTTAGCTTGACTTAATGTTATGAGAAGGTAATGGTTTTTAGAATAATTTAATGTCCGTAAAAACATGTTAGCAAATTTAGTAATTAGTTACTATCACCCCTGGACTTGTCTAAAGGTGTAGTAATAACTTCTTTCGCATTATCACCAGAGTTGAGCTCATCTTCATCATCGTCGTCTAGGTTGATTATTAAAGGTGGGTGTCTGTCATTCACATCCATCTTCATCTTCTCTCTGAATCTTCAATCTTCTTGAATGGGTTTCTCGCAGTGGTCCTCATGCTGACTCCATCTAAAAAAAGTGTATAAGTATCCACAACTCACTCATAACACAAAACAAACAGTTAATAAGGGAGTAACTGTGGCTGATTGCAAATTAGTATCTGTGAAAGTATCCTGTGACTTATCAAGGTTATCCATTAGCATTGTCGCCCTCTTAGAGCATCAAATCATGTGAACCAAGGCGTAAAGGTGTACAAATGTTAGCTAAGGGTGACCATTTAATACAAGAATTGGACCTATGCAAACATATTTAACACATTCAACACATGTGCTCAGCGAGACTTACACCCAGATACACAAATAATTTGAACTCCATTAATTTCATCAATTTGTTCAATGAAGACCAGCTTCCTTTGAAATGTATGTCACTGTCTCTGATGGCCAACAAGACAGTATCCAATGACACGTGTTTCCTGAGCATGATCAATAAAAGGCACATAATTGGTTATTTTGCGCTTCGATAAAAAAACATTTTACAAATTGCAGCTAATGTAAATATGTTCAATAGTTTGTATAGTACAATTTATGCCTCTATTGCTGTTAAGGCTCACATTAGTTTATATTTGTAAATAAAGGCAAGAGGGAAAGAGGTCAAGATCCAAGTAAGAGTTTTGTAAATAATCACTGTAACCAACATTGACGATACATTCTGTAGATAGCTTGATGTATATAATCTCTTGTAAACTCATCTACTGCTTTAGTTGAAACGCCAGGAGTTGGTTTTCTGATTCTCTTCTTCTCTCTAGAGAGTCTCTGATTATTTTTATGCCACCCGCCTCGGTGGCGTAGTTGGCTAACGCGCTAGTCGTGTTGAGCTTGACTGCTGAGGACGGCGAGATTGAGGTTCGAATCTCGATCGGGTGAACTGAGGGTGGTTTTTCCTAAATAGTTTTCCACTCTCCTTCCACGCAAATGCGGGTTCACTTCCTTTAATCCAACTTTCTCAATTCCTAATCCATTAGTGTAATTAGTACTTAAAAAGCGTATAACCCGAACGGTTAGTAAGACGCGGTGCTAATATTAATATTATTTTTATGATACCAATACCCAACGCTAATAGTGTTAATTCGCTTGAGTATAAAAATAAATAACTTTTATTTGAAACACATATTTGTTTGCCTATTTTATAAGGTTTACAAACAAATAATTTGTTTATGGTTTATAACGATCGGTTCTAATAAGTTAAACGTAGAAATTTAATACATTTAATTTATAAGTCTGTATGTACACTATTGTAGCTGATGTTGCCACAATAGTGTAAATGAAAATATTACATCTATATAAGTCCGTAAAATTAATAATATAAAGACAAATTATTAAGTAATACATAAAGAGGCAGTGTTAAAAGTGTTATATTTTTTAAATGAAATATATATAATAAATCAATCAAATAAAACATATTTCTATAATGTCAAATGTTGGTAACTTCCGATTGATGTTGGTGAATTCTACTGTTCTTCCTATAAAAATTGGGCTTTCCCTATAGGATGACCTGCCTCGATTCCGCTTTTTTCCCTCTACCTCTAGAACCTAGCTGACTTGAAAAATCAAGACTTATACCAAGTTTAGGGGTTGGGGGGTGAAAGGGGTGCGAGAAAAGGGAAGTGTGTTTGCATTTTTTTTAAATGTTTATATTGGTCAAAATAAATAAAACGTTACTCCAGTAGAAACATAGAGTTTAATTTTCATCGCAGTTCTTGAATACCTGTCAAAGGTGTTCTGAAATTTAATGGCAACCTTTTCTCTTCATTTAAAAGGTTGTTGTCATCTAATGCCACTGTGATAATGGCAGATATTCCACAACTGTTAATATCACCATGTGAAGAAAATTATACTCTATGTTTGTACTGGAGCAATATTTGATTTACTTTGATTAAAAAAAAGTTTTCTATAAAAACTGCAAAAACACTGACCTTAACTCGCGCTTCCTACACTTCCACCTTAAATCTTGCAAATGAAACAATGCGTGAGCCATTCCTTAGCTGACAGCTGTTTCTACGAATCCAACTCACGTGCACATCACGCATCTTGTAGCACGCTGTATACGAGCAAAATAGATGTACTGTCTCTACAGAACTTCAGACTCTGGCACAAGAAATTTAATCGCTTAGAAACAAGTCCGGAGAGTGCTTTAAATGCATTATTTGAATATTTTTTTACACCCTCCACTTCCTGTGTCCTTAAAAATAGTACAAGTTGTGGAACACGTCGTAAACACATGCATGTAAGGAATAACGTATGTTGTTATTAAGTTTTGGAGAAGGACGCACTGAACCCATTACTATAATAATAATAATTATTATTATTATTATTAGCACCACTCTTACTACCCGTCCGGGTTATACGTACTTACGCTAATGTGTAATGGTAGGGTTATTGTGAGATGAAATTGAGGACCTACAGTTTAACGTGGAATCCGAACCGCGGTGGAGGCCTGGCATTCCACACATTCACAAGTTGTGATTAATACACGTGTTTCAAATTACTTTTTAAATCGATATAAAATTAACTTCTAGAGACATCCCGATTTTTAAGATATTACCGGGGGTAGACACCTGTATCCCCCTTTGGTTAATTGCCCCCCTTCCTACACACAAAAAAAAGTCTCCATTGAATAAATGTATCTAAAGTTTAAACTTGAGGGAATAATTTTACTGGTGGTCCGCCTTCCCCTTAACCTAAAATGAATATCTTTCTGTCAACTTTTTTTAGGGGCAGCTTTTAAATTTTATTATGTGAGTCTAAGAATGTGTATGCCATTTTGGAAAAAAATTCCCTTAATTTTTTCCGGAATATTTGTCAATTTGAAAAATGTTATATTATTATTATTATCATGAATCAATATTTTTTTCATCAATAAGTTAATTTCCGTATAACCTAAAAAGTTAGCAAAACACGGCGCTAAAAAAAATGTTAATCTAAATAGTTTTAAGGTTGGTCTGAGTATTTGCTAACAAAATTTGTCCGTCTCCCTTCTCCATATATGTAACAACTTTTATGTAAATTAATTACATATGTACAATTTAGTAAGCGTACTTTATTTTGTGATGTTATTAATCTTCCGACTACACAAGCATATGTAATTCCATTTACCAATTGCTTAAAATTGTTTGAAGTCAAGATTTTCATAATTGTGTTCGAGATATTTTATTAGAATTTTACGAGTCTCGAATCTCTTTAATACCATATTATTCGAGGGATTCGAGGAATCAAGGATTCTAGCGACCCATACCTAGTTTTTTATATTAATGTCATCGACCAGTCAATGGACAGCTAACTATTATTATTATTAGCACCGCGTCTTACTACCCGTTTGGGTTACTTAACTACTTATCGCTAGACATGATAATGTGCATTGTTGTCAAATATTACATTTAATCATTTTATCAACCGCCTTGATTAAAATATTTTATTTATTTATTTCATATACATTGAAAATTGCACGAATTAATTTTAAAAAATCGGGAACAAAATATTTTGTGATATGTCTTATTTCTTGGAGGAATGGTCCCCTAAACCCCCATCCCACAACCTCCACCCAACTTCAATCTTGGCTGTCACTGATAAAGGGTGGAGATGAGAAGGGTGGTTTTTAAAGAGATGCACTCACACAACCATGGCGATAAACCTGCTAAAGCTCAAATAATTAGAGAATATTTTACTACGAGCACAATAAATTGAATTTTCCTACCATTAGATTATGTGAAAAGATTATTAGTGGTGCAATTTTTAGCCAAGTTATTAAAGTTACGCAATTAATTCAATTTAATTCCTCTATGACTCCTGAGAATCAGAAATGAAATGGGGTGACCTCTCTTTATGTTAATAAGACTGAAAAAGTTATTATTGAAGATAAATCATATAAATTTGTATCATTATTAGTAATATTATGTGCTCTGTCTTAAGATAGGTCTATTTCTTTTGTCAGTGATCTTAGACCACTAATGAGCCCTGTCCTCTGCCTTCTCCTTCATCTTCTAGAATTTTCTTCTTTCCTTCTTCCTAAACTCTTCTTTCCCTCAACCTTTCCTTCTATGACGTCGTGAAGAAGAGATTTCTTCATAAGGATGTGTCAGTTTACTTTGAACCAAAGAATCACATCCAAAATGGTTATCTTCTCACCCATTCATCTTAGTACTTGTTCATTTGTCACCTTGTTTGTACACCTGATATTCTCAAGTCTTCTCCAACCCCACATTTCAAAGCTATCCGAGTATTTCTTTTCCATATTCCTTAGAGTCCAAGTTTCTCCTCCATACAGTGCGATGCTCCAAATTTAGCATTTAATCAGTTTCTTCTTCAGTTGCAAACTCAACTTGCTGGTAAGCTGTAACCTCTCCTTGTTGAAAAATTCCTTGGCCATGGCGATTCTCGACCTAATTTCCTTGGTGCAGTAGGTATCCTTTGTCAACAGACTTCCCGGCTACTTGAACTGCTCTATGTTTTCCAACTCCTGGTTTAAAATTTTGATTTTTGGTGGCTCTTTATTTTTTGAAATTGCCATAACTTTTGACCTCTCAATTTTGATCTCTATGACACAGTGATCTTCTCACTATCTCCTCCACCAGATGGTTCATCATTTTCTGCAACTCTTCTTTATTTTTAGCCAGCAATGAATGCTTTGAGGAAGGTTATATGTAGAGTAAGTGTACCCGCATTTGCGTAAAAGAAGATTTAAAACCCATTTTGGGAAAACCACCCTCAATATACCCGACCGAGATTCGAACCTCGATCTCCCAGTCTACGACAGTCTAATCTACTACGACTGTGAGACTATTGACCTAGATCATGCAGCCACCGAAGCGGGTTGAATTATTATTGATTTAATTAATAATAATATTACAATTGAAATATTATTATTGATTTAATTAATAATAATATTACAATTGAAATAATTAAAATAATTGATGCAATATTTTGAATCAAGCAGTATTTTAATGCAGATTTATATGATAATAAGTTATAAGTTGAAGAAATTAAAAGAATTAAAGATCTATTTCATGCGAAAAACTACTCTATTGAGATTCGAATCATGAACTCTTCAATTCCAGGTAATCCAGTCTAGTGCAAACCTGACGTCATGGACCACGTGCCCTCCAGATGCGTGTTTGAATCAAAAGGTTTGATAGCCTACAAGTGAAGGAGAGAGAGAGAGAGAGAAGTGTCAGATTTTAATATCTTTTTTAATGATCGGAATATTGCTCCTCCGTAGTTCGCGTTCGTCGCTCCTGTTGTCTAGTCACGTGGTTCTAGAGGAGTTCGCTCACCTGCCTCCTCTTGTCTCGCCGGCTGATGCCAGTTCTGTCCGGAGCGAGCAGACACATTTCCTTCCCTCTCTGTTGTTTTTATTTGTTGTGGCGGGGGAACCTCCCTCACTCAGAACACAGAGCGCTGCGCCAATAAAATAACTTTACCTGCAATCCAAATTTTTATAAAACGAGCCTTTTAGAAACTACATAACAATATATAGAGAGAGAGAGAGAGAAAGAGAGAGAGAGAGAAAGAAAGAGAGAGAGAGACGTCAACGTTGATAAGATTTCTCTTGATAGTATAATATCTATCAAAAGTGACAGCTACATATGTTTATTTTTTTATTTTTTTTAGCACCGCGTCTTACTACCCGTTCATTACATTAATGTGTCAGGGATTAGGAAGGTTTGATTTAGAGTAAGTGCATCCATATTTACGTGGTGGGAAATTGGAAAATCATTAAGCAAAAACCACCCTCAGTGCACCCGACCGGGATCGAACCCTGATCTTACCGTCTTAGGCAGTTCAATCTAACATGAGAGTAGCCCGTTAAACCATGCGGCCACCGAACCGGGTGGCTTACATATATTACACCCCAACAACAAAACTTGCTATTTCACGAATCGGGCAAATTTCTGCCTATTTTAGTGAAATGGCCCGTTCTATTGACCATTTCACTAACTGGGCAAAAATTAAATTAGCTCTTGCCCATTTCATTAACTAAAACGTATTGTACTATCTATTACAAGTTTAACTGAAATCAGTTTCTAGATTATATATTAAACTAGACCAACCTAACTTAACCTAACCTTCTATTCTAAAACGATTAAAAGTTAAAACAACTTTAAAAAAACTGTTTTTCGTTTGTCAATTTCATGGACCTGGCAAAAACTCATTTAGTTTATTAAATGGATAACGATTAGAGCTGCCCAGTTTATGAACTGGGTATCACAAGCGCTGCACAATTCATGAACTAACTACTTTTTTTTTTTAGCACAATTTGTGAAATGGTCAGGAGAAGAGGCCAGTTCATGGAACGGGCAGAAATTTTCCCGATTCATGAAGTGGGCAGATTCACGAATGGGGTGTGACATATGCCAGATGATGATAATAATGATCTTCAAATAATACTTATTACTAGCAGGTCTCGCCTGTTTAGCCACCACCCTAAAGCTGGGCGTTAATTTTTTATTTGAGGATGCTATGTAATTTGAGTCGATGCGACTGCATCAGACGTTACCAATATCTCTCTTTAGCCTTGACGTCATTTGAGGACAGTGTTGTAGGTTTCAATGCATGCTGGGTTTTTTGTATGTATATAATGTGCTAAGTGGTGTAATATAATAAATAAGTTTATTATTTGAACACTAACATAACCTCGAACTGTTATAAAACACGCTGGAGAGCGGCCATGTTTGATCGGACCAAGGTCATCAATATAAGAAGTCAAGACGAGTGCGCTGTCTCCGTGATAGAGCAATCTCATCTAGTAGATGACCTTGACAGTAGTGAAAGCGTCAGAAACACACGACGAATTAAGTGCATGGGTGGTTTTAAAAGTCCTTTCATAAATTAGTTCAGCTTTAGCAAATTTGACTTTCATCCCGGAAAGTAAGGGTTCGAATTCCGGCCGGGATTTCTGAGATGGATTTTTCACGCTTCCTCACAAGGCGGATACAGGTGTATTTCTGAACTTTAAAAAAAAAATTAAGATAGTTCTATGACCTTACTTCTTACAATTTAATTCAAGTCTAGTTAATTCTGTATCCTAAAGTTATTCCAATTTATAGTTTGAATGTTTTTTTTAACTACACTCTGGTTATAAATCTTATATACTAACTAGCCCACATATCCCCATAAATTCACCAAGAGTTCTCACTAGTTGGTCCGCCCCGGGTATATTACACCCCCGGTACCCTCCTCCGCTGGCCCTCCCACCGATCCCTGGATCGCAAATCCCAAGGGTCGTCATAAGATCCATCGGAGACTGACTAAGGATTTGAAGAGATTTTTAAGATATATATCCTTAAATATAAATACAAGTCAAAGAGCTTATGTATTTAAATTCAAATAGTGTGGCCTAACTAACGTGCGTCGACCTTGGGGGTCTTGGCGTGAAGGGCTCGTGGTGTTTGTGGGTTTAAACGCATCCGAGGTCAACGGTTTTTTTTCTTGAGCTAAAAAAATCTAAAAATCCGTAACGCAATTTTCTTCGGATGGGAGTTACAGGCGTCGGTCCCATGCTTATTGTGGCACGTAAGAGATACCTGCTGAAAGGTATGTGGAAATCAGGGAGTCAAACCTCAACCAGAACTAATAACCGAAATTAAGAGGTTTTTTTCTTAAGTAACCGGAACATGAATCCCAAAAATTAAATTGCTTGAGAATCAAAACCAAAATTGGAATTGATATATTTTTAGGTTCATAAAGGTTTTAAATATTTTTTTAAATTAATTTATATGATTGCATTTTAGTCCCTTCTATCTTTAACTTAATTTTATTTTTAAATACTCTATTTTACTTTTCTCCGAATATGTGTCATTGTATTTTGTATTTTTATGTAAAATAACATTTATTTTGTTTTAATTTTTTGGAATGTGTATATGTTTCTAGCAACGAATTGTATAGTGGTAGTATGACTATTAAATAAAAAAATTGAAAGAACCAGAACCGTAACCTAATTAAGAACCGAAACCAGAACCATATTCTTAAAATATGTGTTTGGAGGACCAGAACAAAAAACAGAATCGTTAAGTATTTCAGTTTGACTCCCTGGTGGAAATAACTTTCCGGCAAAATTGGTAAGCTCATTCTCGCTCGCGCGTGTAATTTCGGTGTGGAAGACAACGGAGAACCACCACACTTTCTGAACTCCTCTATTACATGGGATTTCTACCAGACGGTGCAGGCAGCACTAACCAGCCGAAGGACTAAGTGCAGGATCAGCTACGAATGGATGGAAAGCGCATCAAACCAGCCTTCGAGTTGAAAATTTATCAATCCTAGTTTTTTTTAGCACCGTGTCTTACCATCCCTTCGGGCTATACGCTTATGTACTAATTTCACTAATGGTTTTAAAAATTAGGGAGGTTATATTTAACTGTTAAAACCCCGATTATGTTTTTAAAGTACCTTAATTTGCTTCAAACGTGTTTTTACATTTTTTAAATCTTGCCAACTATTTTTTGAAGGGAATTTCCTCCAAGCCACCGCAGGTAGAACTCCCTCACCCCATTTAAAAAAACAATAGTACAGCATTGTCTCCGGGGATCGAACTAAGTATATTTAGATCCGTCGTCGACTTCTCCACTAATAACATAAAAATGTGTATTTTTTACAGCATCATCTCATCAGTACCACTTCATCTTCTTTTTTTTTAATCACTATCATACCACGGAGATGCAGCCTACAACCCAAAAAGAAAAATCCGTATAAATACTCCCAAACCGACTTACTAAGTCTGTGTAAGAGTTGGGAAACGTCCAAAGTGCGTAGACTTTTCAAACCACTAAGCTACATGGACCAGTCCTGATTGTTATTCTGAACATGTCTCCTGATAGAACCATTGTGATGAAATATTAATACAATATAATGAATGGGTGTGTGACTTGCCGAGACCGCGATGGTGAGGGGGAAGGGGGGATCAAGGAATTTCATTCATTCTTTGCTGGTACTCGAGGTCAGTGACCGATACTTTACCCGTTGGGCTACTCATCTACGATGGACTTTAACGTGGGAGAGCCGGATTCGGTTCTAGGTGGCGCTACCAAAGACGAGAGGTTCCTGTAAGTTCATTAAATCCAGATCGTTAAAAATACAACACATCCCAAACAACATGCTCCAGGAGTAACCTTAATATGACCTCGGGGGTCTTGGGGTAAGATGCTCGCCTCAGGACCTGATGTTTGTGGTTTCAAAACCCAGCTGGAGTCGGTGAATTTTTCTTGAGCGATAAAAATCTGTAGCATAACTTCTTTTGGAAGGGAAGTAAAGCCGTTGGTCCCATCTCAATTTTGGCATGTAAAGTAACCCTGGAAGGTATGTGAAAATACCGTTCTCGGAAAAATGGGTAGGCTCTTTCGCTCTCGCTAATAGAAAATTCTCGCATGGTTATATAATAAATCGATTCAGAAAGTGCAAGTTAAATACCTCAAATAAATAAATAAACGTTAAAATATTTAAAAACCAAATAAAACCAACCTATGTCAACAACTTATACACTAAAATGTAAAGACAGTTTGTAAATATAAATAAACTATTTATTCTGAATGTGATCAAATATAATGAGCGTTTTTGTTTTGAATGTGATACCTACAGTGTCGGGTTAAGGAGTGTTTCCAGGTTAAGCAGAGCAGGGCCCAAAATACGTTCTCCACTTTGTTCCCATTTGACCAATCAAACATAATTGCTACATGTCTCACAAGGGAATAATTTTTCATTGATACTTCTTCAATGAGTGTTCTACGTAGGTGTGAGAACATTCATGAGTACAGTTTAAACACACTCTCCTTAACATGACAATACTCCAAGCCAAGCCAGTGGACTTCTTATATTTCCAGATATTTTTAGTCCTACTATAGTCAAAATGCTAATCAGATGTTTAATTATAATTGCAATTTTTGTAATTGACACATCTATTTGTAATTTACTGAAAGTATTCCCGCTGTTTTTTCGTTAGAATTGTAATACCCACTTCGGTGGCCGTTTAGTCTAAAGCGCTACTCTTGCAGTAGACTAGAATGTCGATGACAGAAAGATCAAGGTTCGAACCTCAGTCGGGTTTACTGAAGGTGGTTTTACAAAATGGTTTTCCACTCTCCTTCCACGTAAATATGGATAAACTTCCTCTAAATATAACCTTCTTCGTTCTTAAAACCATCAGTGTAATTACTACATAGACAAATATTCCGAACGGGTAGTAAGACGTGGTTCTAATTTTTTTTAATGTTTTGTAAAGTCAATCCTAAATTATATGGGCCTATATTTAGCTATCTTTAGTATATTCACAATCTAAATGGAGTTTTAGTGTAAAGCCCCATTTTTTGTATTTATTTTATGCGTATTCAATAAAAACATGATTTGTATTCAAAATTAAGGCGTATTGTTATTAATGGATGCCTGCCATGTCCCCTTTGTTTATTCTGAAAGGTACCAAGCTTATCTTACATGGTTACATTATTATTATTATTATTATTATTATTAGCACCACGTCTTACTACCCGTTCGGGTTATACGCACTTACGCTAATGTGTAATGGTAGGGTGATTGTGAGATGAAATGAAGGACCTACAGTTTAACGTGGAATCCGAACCACGGTGGAGGCCTGGCATTCCTCACATTCACAAGATGTCTTTTCAGAGGTGAAGGAAGGGTTTGGTAATCAGATAAATCTTTGCCGGGACAGAGGATTGAACCCCGGCCACCAGCATAGAAGTCTGACACCTTACCCCTAGACCGCCAGGTCACCGTTACACTATTGCTCAGCTAATACGATAGGGCCATAGTGTAATCTATCGAGGTAACACTTTCAGGGTAAACAGAGTGTACTTAATAATTGTTTGGTGCAATAATTTCTATAAATAAATCGTATCCATGGAGTAATAAATAAATGAATAGATCTTTAATAAAAATAACACATAATTTAACCATATTGACAACTGTGACTGATTAGAATATATAAGTATTAATACATTTGTTTATGTCTATTCCGTGATTATATTGTACTATCGTAAGATTACATAACTTATTAGTTCTGATTTGTCGATGTATTTTACTACATATTTTTTAAGATTTTTCTCTAATTTCAAAGTGGAAAATAATGTATTTGATTTGGAAATCGCTTAGACAAACATATGGCCAATTGGAATATATATATATATATATTTTATATATTTTTTTAGTACCGCGTCTTACTACCCGTTCGGGCTATACGCTTTAAGTACTAATTACGCTAATGGATTAGGAATTGGGAAGATTGAATTAGAGGAAGTGAACCCGCATTTGCATGGAGGGAGATTGGAAAATCATTTAGGAAAAACCACCCTCAGTTCACCCGACCAAGATTCGAACCTCGATCTCCCCGCCCTCAGCAGTCGAGCTCAACACGACTATCGCGTTAGCCAACTACGCCACCGAGGCGGGTTATATATATATATAATAAACAGTGGGCAAGCGGAAAGGAGCTTCACTCTCACCTTGTTTTTGTTTTTGTTATTGCCAGTGAAGTAGAGGTAAAGGTTTGAGTCCCGGCCGAGTGCTCCAAGATATATGTTTCCTAAAAAGTTTCCCGTGCTCCTTCATAGCAAAATTCGAGTACATTTCCATTAAATACTACTTTCCTCAACCCTGTACCACTAGTGTACCTATGCTGATTTTTCTGGAATATTATCAAGACAACGAACACGGTAAAGACCTGGCGGTCAAGGGGTAAGGTGTCAGACTTCTATGCTGGCGGCCGGAGTTCAATCCTCGGTCCCGGCACAGATTTATCTGATTATCACCCTACCATTACACATTAGCGTAAGTGCGTATAACCCGAACGGGTAGTAAGACGCGGTGCTAATAATAATAATAATAACATGGTAAAAAAAACCATCTTGTTTAACCTCTCCCACAGGTTTTTTTTCCTCCACCGCGTCTTACAAACAATCCAGGCTATTCGAATTTTAACTAGTAAAGTGGAGTAGAGATGATGGAGTTAGAATTTGTATGGTAAAAGCTGTGGAAACTACTCAGGAAAAACCACAATCCCTACACTAAGCCGGTATTCAAACCCCGACCTTCTTGTCGCGGGCAAACCAGACAAGACGCATTGACTATGATATCACAGTAAATGCAAGACGGCCTGAAATTTAGTCTGCATGCCCACGGATGTGTGTTGCTCCCACGATTGAGAGAAAAATCCCTCAGCCTAAGACCGTAAGATATGCTTCGGTGGTCGCATGGTCTAAGGCGTTACTCTCACGCTATACTAGACTGCTGACACAAGGGAGATCTAGGTTCAAACCCTGGTCGGTTGTACTGAGGGTGATTTTTTCCTCAATAGTTTTCCACTCTCCCTCCACGTAAATGCGGGATACACTTCCTCTAAAATTAAACCTTTCTCATCCCTAGCTCTGTAGGGTGATTAGTAAATATCTGTATAATTTTAAACAGGTTGCGGTGCTAATGATAAATTAAAAATTGTTAAATCATGACTTGTATTTAGTGTGTATTCCCTTTTGAATAATGATATAAATTATAAAGCTTCTTGCGGCACGTGCTGTAGTCAAAAAAGCTTTTTGTTTTTTTTATTTTAATGGTCTGCGAAGTGAAAATAGCACCTAGCCCCAGCGATAGCTGTTTGCCATCCCACAATGGTGGGAGGTCCTTCTGGCTAAATCCCCAAGTAAATCTGAAATGCTGTATCTAATGGGTTAATCTCTCTCCTCTTTAGCTTCCCCTTTTTATTTTTTTAAATTTGTTGTTGTTTTGTGTTTTCATAGTGTTTTGTTTTCGGTTCACCACATCTCCCGGGCCCACTCGGACTAAATGCCAGTAAACTATTTCCATTTTGCAACACTCCTTGTTGTATTAGTAGTAGGCCATCACTTTAGTGCCAGAACGTTGTTGGTTAGCGGGTATTTTAGTGCTAAGTCCTTCCGACACCAGCCGCTAACTTTAAGAGAAAATACCTTCCCACAAAAGTTTGGGAATGTCAAATTCTAAATCTTCAAAACCACGACAACAAACAAATCCTCAATTTTGACTTTATTTGTTTGAGGAAGGCGATATCTGCGACATTTCGCTTGAAATATCATTAAAAATAAGCTAGTTTCACTTTTATTATATTTTTAAAATAATAAAACTTGAAATGTAAGGTTTTTAATCACATGGATACATGTTGTTACCTTTCGCCTTCATCTTGGCGTAAGTCATACTTGAGGAAATAGCAAACCCATGGCTTTCTGGACCTTGTAGTATAATTATCAGTGATTGGCTAGGTACAGTAGCCTCATGGCTTCTTTGGTGCTGATTGACAGCTCACAGCTGACTTCTGACAGCCAACATTTAGGTAGATACCTAAATTTTGACTGTCAGAAGTGACATCTGCTAAACACATGTTTTTGCAGATCATATGGTTCGGTGTAGGGATATATAATTCGGTCTGGTAACTTTCCAAAGCTGTCAGTCAGCACCAAAGAAGCCATGGGGCTACTGTAGCTTCAAACACATTGTACTTAATTAACAAAACAGCGTTAGCATAAAAATAAATACCTCTATACATATAAAAAAATCTCACTTTAAAAAAATCACACAGAAAAATATGTCGAAATGCTAGAGTTTAGAAGTTTGTTACGAAAGCCATTTACAGTCCGATTTAGGTAAGAAGGAATTTTATTGACAGTTATGAAAGCTAGTTTAACAATTTAAATGAGCTATACGTAAACTTGCGTGATCTGCAACTCCTAACGTTTCATAGATAATATCAATACGTATAAAATAATATTAACTTACTTAACTTACTCTATGGCATTAGGAACTCGAAAGTTTATTGCCGCACTTAAAAAAAAGTACGATAACTATCCCTATCTTGAGCTAGTTCTATCCAGTCCACCTCATTACAACCTAACTCTTTCAGGTTCATTCTCTAATATTTTCCTCTCATCTGTATTTCGGTCTTCCCAGTGGTCCCTTCCCATTGGGTTTGCCACTCAGTACTCTGAACACGGGACTGCCTTCTTGCAAACGCGCTGCATGTCCTGCCCACCGTAATCTGCGAGACTTGATTATCCTAACAATGTATTGAGGTGAGTAAAGAGTATGTAACTCATCATTATGTAACCTCATCCACTCCCCAGTAGCCTCATCCCTTTTTGGACCAAATATCTTCCTAAATATAAAAAAATAAAATAGTACTAACAATAAAAATATATATTCAACGTTGACCTCAATAAAAAAAGTTTGCATTTTTTTAAAGTTCCGTCCAACCAGACTCTTTCTAAATACTTAATATGTTGTGTAAGCTGACGTACCGGGGGGTGTCCAAAATGGGGAATGTGACGTCAGGACAGACACAACATCCAGCCTAGTGGCCGTTAATTCGTCAATGAGAATGGGGAAACCCACAATTCATCAATGATAGATTTTTCGGCCATGCCAGGAATCGAGCACAGGACCCGTAGTTCAGTTGCCAGACACGCTATCGACTGAACTAAAGTGTCGGACCGATATTGAAATAAAAGTATTGATAGCAGTAGGTGTGGTTATCGAAAGAGGAGTCTTATAATGTTTTAAATGTCGTCCTCCCTATGTGTTTCATTATCTTAGAATTGATGTAGGGGCCTACTTATCTCTACCCTGATTTTAGTGGAAAGAACAGTACCTGAGAATTAATAACGTGTTTTTTTTATTACCCCGCATCTTACCACCCGTTTGGATTATTCGCTTTTGTACTAATAACGCTAGTGGTTTTAGAGATTAGGAAGGTTATATTAAAGGAAGTGTACCCACATTTGCGTGGAAATCAATTTAGGAAAAACCACCCTCAGTACACTCGACCGAGATTCGAACATCGATCTTCCCGTCATCGGCAGCACATGGTTAGGCATGATCAGTCTATGAAAAATTAGTCTACTGAAAACTCTTTATCTGATTTATGTAAATTTCAACTTATTTGTAAAGAGGGGTTCTAAAAACATTCAACTTTCATGGAATATATAAATAAATATGTTACATTTATTGAATAATACATTATAGAAGTCCTTGGCTTATTTATTTTAAGAGTTTCCAAGACAATGTTCAAACATTCATTTATTTTTAATTCGATTGAAAAAAAACCTGAGCATAGACTAAATGTTATGGTTGTTTCTATCGTATGTTCAGGCTATATGACAATTATTTTGCTTGGTATATTTTGTACCTTTCGTCTAACCTGAAATGTAGCAAGCCTACCTTACATGGTTCCACTATGGTGCAGCTTATAAGATAGGACCATAGTGTAATACGTCCAGGTAAAAGCGATTAGACTGCTAACTTTCAGGGAGAACGGAGCTCATATCGATTTGGTAGAAAGGACATGTATTCGAACTATTGTTGTAGAGAGAAAAATATAATTTAAATTTAAAACTCAGGTTTTCATTATTTTTGCTATTGATTGTGGGTAAAGATTGAGCTATGCAGCAAAATTCTAAAATTATTTTACTTTTGGAAGTGCTGCTAATTGTTAATTTTGATTTTAAAGGAATGAGACTTAAGTTTTTTTTATAATCGGATAATAACTGGGAAAACGAGAGGTTTTTGTCCTAAAAAAAATGAGTTGAACAATGTATATTTCCTTAGCTTTCACCGACTCGTATCTATTTTGTTAGGTTATAATCATTTAGTAGAAGCCGATATCTTATTGGCCAGTTGTGGAGCTAAGTTATAGTAGTAAAAACAATATTATTAGAATTGAGTAAACAACCGACAAGCCTCACAGTTTGTAATAAATGTATTTGTTTCCAAACATATTCCATTTCCTCTATAAGTTTGCCCTCTCCAAGATGGCGGCCCTCGTTATTCGCGCGGTGACATGACATAACCGTATAGCTACAATGTCCCTACTGTATGTAAGCGCGCGTGCCCAGTGTGAAGGAAGACAAGGTCAACGTCCTAGATATCACCACTCAACAGCTGACGAGGGGAAGATATCGGTTGAAGTGGCAACATAAACTTGTAACAACCCTTTGCCTTATGCTCCACGTACTTATTTTAAGTTCTTAGCAGTTAGCACACAAACATGGTGCGTATAAGCGTTTCAAAGACGGTCAAATAAAATTAAGAAATATAGTAAAATATAATTGTTGATTTTCCAAATGTTTCTTCCGACTAAAATCCCAATATTGAAAAAATAGGTAGGCCCTACCGGTATTTATTTATTTTACTGCTGTTAAAGTTTGTCTAATCTATCTACTCTTCGAAATGTTAGATAAGGCTCTATGCATGGCGGTCTCACTATACACTTTAGAGCAATGTGCTAGCCTTTAATGGTATATTCTATCTTATATCTATTATAAAATACCGCACCTAGAGCCCATATTGTACATTTCCCATCAGCTGTTAAAAGACTAACTACCCTGCCTAGAATCAAGCCGGTACCCCTTTAATCAGTCGACAAATACGCCATCTATTTAATTATTTTATTATTTATCACCACGTCTTACTACACGTTAGGGTGATACACTTAAGTACTAATTACGCTAATGAATTAGGAATTGGGAAGGTTGAATTTAGAGGAAGTAAACTTGCATTCGCATGGAGGGAGAGTGGAAAACCATTTAGGACACCCCCCCCCCCTAAGTTCATCCAACCGAGACTCGAACCTCAATCTCCACATCCTCAGCAGTATAGCTCAACAAGACTAGCGCGTTAACCAACTACCCCACCAAGACGGGTCGCGATCTATTGAGATAAGGTATAGAAAGTATAAACACAGCAAATTATTTAGAATTTAAAGGCCTAAGATATTTAATATATATATATATTAGGCTTTGTTGTTTACTGTTTAGTAGACATTCATTATTTTAGTTTACCTTGATTTTGGATTTTACAGCAACTGGGGTGGCCCATCGGCCGTCCTTATAACCACAAATCTAAAATAACTCAATTTAATCCTAGATTAATCCTAACGAATAAATCTGCCAATTTTTTGTAAACATATTTATCCGTTTAGTAAATATAAGGCATTATGTTCTAAGCCAAGTTACAGTAGTAGGATTCTTTGGTGCTGACTGACAGTTCACAGCTGACTTCTGACAGTTAACATTTAGGTATATAGTATATACCTAAATTTTGACCGTCAAAAGTGACAGCTGCTAATCACATGTTTTGCAAATGATATGGTTCAGCGTAGGCATGCATAATTGGGTCTGGTAACTTTTAAAATCGTTTAATAATAATAATAATAATATTTAGCACCGCGTCTTACTACCAGTTCGGGTTATACGCTTTAAGTACTAATTACTCTAATGGATTAGGAATTGGGAAGGTTGTATTAGAGGAAGTGAACCCGCATTTGCGTGGAGGGAGAGTGGAAAACCATTTAGGAAAAACCACCCTCAGTTCACCCGACCGAGATTCGAACCTCGATCTCCCCGTCCTCAGCAGTTGAGCTCAACACGACAAGCGCGTTAGCCAACTACGCCACCGAGGCGGGTTTTAAAAGCTTTTAGCTGTCAGCTGTGAGCTGTAGTCAGCACCAAAGAAGCCATGGGGCTACTTTGGTTTATAAAGTCATGTTGGTGACCTGGTGGTCTAGGGGTAAGGTGTCAGACTTCTATGCTGGCAGCCGGGGTTCGATCCCAGGTCCCGGCAAAGATTTATCTGATTACCAAACCCTTCCTTCACCTCTGACAAGACATCTTGTGAATGTGAGGAATGCCAGGTCTCCACCGTGGTTCGGATCCCACGTTAAACTGTAGATCCTCCATTTCATCTCGCAATCACCCTACCATTACACATTAGCATAAGTGCGTATAACCCGAACGGGTAGTAAGACGCGGTGCTAATAATAATAATATAAAGTCATGTGCTGATGTAGTATGTGTGTCGAGAAAATGCACGCTAGATATTTAAAACCGTTCATTCACATTTTACTAACAAAGAAAAATATAACCCATACAATTGTTATTTTTTGGCTTGAGAAATTTGGTTTATTTTGAGCAAATTATTGGCTTGTCGTGATAGCACTACATGAAATATTATGACGTCACGCATTCACTACGCCGGAGGCAAATCACGGCACGAGGGAAAATCGTATCTTATGTTGTGACGTCATAGCTGGTTATTGTATTTGTGATATAAAAAATTACTACCTGATTTTTTACTTCAAAAAAGAGAATATTGCTATAGAATAACTCAAAATACGTGAATGCTAGGAACTCGCCAATTAATATAATGCCACTTTAATAATAATTACTCTTAACTAAATTATATAGTTTTTTCCAATCCCGGCTAGCCAATTTCGAAACTGTAGTCTAGTATACGTATGCAAAAAACTAATTTCTACTGTGAAAAACAAAACAATAATACATACAGTACCCTACGCCAAATCATATGATCTGCAAAAACATGTGTTTAGCAGCTGTCACTTCTGACGGTCAAAACTTAGGTATATACCTAAATGTTGATTGTCAGAAGTCAGCTGTGAGCTGTCAATCAGCACCAAAGAAGCTACAGGGCTACTGTAGACGTCCAGATGAAAATATGTAGTACTTAGGAAATGGAGGCTCCGGAATATTTTAAACTATGGATGCCCATTGTTGGCTAATGTGTTTATTTAAATGTCACCATTCACAATAACCAAAAAACAAACATTAATTTTTATGATATAATAAATGTAGCTCTACTTATTTAGTGCAGTAACAATAATTATATTGACCTTTGATATTAGTGGATCAATGATGTATTTTTTTTAAATAAAGGTGTTTATACTGCTGTAGCTGGGAAACTTGTCGAGTGATATCCAACGATATAAATAAGGGAGATTTTATCTTTGCTGGCCTCCGTGTGACTGTTAGGAAGTTTCATTAATCATTGTTGTATATATGTTTGTTTTGTGTGAAACCGGAAAGTGATGATACCTTTCGAGGCAGCTTTTTCTCCTCGATAATTTTATCCTAACACTTTTTAAAGATTAGGCTAGATTGTTCTACTTTTCTTCCGGGTGTCAAGTCGACAATCTTGTAAATTGGGGAGGATACTGACGAGGTTTCTAACAATTAATTCGTTCTTCTTTGTTGCCAGCTGGGGTTTCCTAGCGTCCAAGCACGGTAACCTCGAAGCTCAAACTAGCGACCTTTTTTTCTTTTTACCGCTCTTTGGCGAGCGTGCCATGGCGGACGGCGGTTAACCTGCACGGAAGATTGCTAGAGAGAAAGAAAGAATAGACGGAAACGCAACTCGCCTCGCGTAGCTGTAGAAAGAGACAGAGGATGTACAATAGCACAACAAACTGGGGTGGGGGGAAGGAAAAAAAAAGCTCGCTAGACGTTTCAGACTTCAGTTGAGCCAGTCGACTGTTCACTTCGACGCTCGACGGACGCGTCATATTCCATTGAAAGGATAAAAACGCCAATACTTGACATAACCTAAACGCTACAGCGCTTTTTCTTAAGTTACAATTTACTCCCGCACCCCATCTTTTTTTTAAAATAAAAGGTGTTCAATTTGAATAATTTGCCAGCTGTCAAGCAAAGCGACATGTGCTTCCATTGTGTGCATAATGTTCTAACGGGTGGCATTAGGTGTGTTCGTCATTGCGAGTTGACTAGTTCAGTGTATTTGCGCGAACAGAAGAAAAGGGATAATATCTCCGCTGTCGTGTTTGCTAAAATATGACATCAATTTGAAAATTTGGTCGCTCTTGTATATTATATATATTTATTGCTGTAGTATGTTAGTGTCAAGAAGACATTTAGTTAATCCAATGTTAAAATATTGCAAGCTGTAAATATAAAATAAATTGAGGAAATAACTTTTGTAATAGTGTCAGTGAAACATTTTAGACTTTTTTATAATTCGCTTATTTATAAAACTCTCTGTGTGTTTCATGGTGTAAACAAATTAGTTTTGTAAATGTTTTAGTTTATTTTGTGTCATTGGTTTTATATAAAAGATAATCTGGAAAAAACAGCAACGTAATGACACTAGTTCGTTAATGCTAATGTGATTCAAGTTTACCTCTGTTGTGAGATTTGAAAAATACCACCAACTGAAGGGTTTGAACCAGTTTTTCAAATATCCCTTCAACTAGTGAAATTATTGTTACTCTTCAGAGTGAGATATCAACAAAGATCTACTTTTGTAAGTACTTGTAATTTATACTTATTAATTAGTTCTGAGTATAATTATTAATTTTATTTTTATAACGCGATAGTTGGAACCCTAATATATAAGTATCAATCAAATTTTTAATAAATCATCAAATCAGCCAATTAAAAAAAGTAAATATATTTCATTTATATCTGAAAAAAAAAGTTCTGAGGAATGCATTAATCCACTTTGTACTTAAGCTCTTGGAACCATATCTACGTGTTTATAGTGCAATAACCCACATAGTCAAGGGGTTTGTGAGGCTCGGACCCCTTTTCTCCTCTTTTCCACCGAAATTTCAACTAATTAAAATTAAAATAATAAATTCAGATAAAACGAAAATGAATTAAATATGATTGATTATCAAGCTATCAACTATTTCAATCTATGTTACATGATACTACATTGTTAAAGGCATGAATAGGTACTATAGTCCCACCCCTCTTTTATTCCACCCCAAAATTAAAACCTAGACACTTGCGTAGAAATGTATCTTATTCGAAGGTCTGCTAGGGTTGGTTTCCCACGTGGGATTTTCACTGTGATTTTTCCCATCTCCTTTCCACGCTCATACAGTACATTTCATCTTAACTTCCCTCCTCATACCTATCTATTCTATTTACAAAACAATCTTGTGATATTCAAATAGACTGATATAAAAAGTCGTACTTCCCCAACATTTTAGGTTCGAACAAGCGCTCGTGTTGGTAGACAAGACTAGTGCTGCTGCTACTATAAAAGTAATAGGACAATGTTTCAATTATTATTATTATTATTGGTGACCTGGTGGTCTAGGGGTAAGGTGTCAAACTTCTGTGCTGGCAGCCGGGGTTCACTCCTCGGTCCCGGCACAGATTTATCTGATTGCCAAACCCTTCCTTCACCTCTGACAAGACATCTTGTGAATGTGTGGAATGCCAGGCCTCCACCGTGGTTCGGATACCACGTTAAACTGTAGGTCCTCCATTTCATCTCACAATCATCCTACCATTACACATTAGCGTAAGTGCGTATAACCCGAACGGGTAGTAAGACGCGGTGCTAATAATAATAATAATAATAATAATAATAATAATACAACCTGCCGCTAAGTGGTCAATTTCAACTATCATTATCTCGTTCAAAATTTAGCTTCACCAGAATTCACCGATCTCTTGACAATACAAATATCTGATAATTTTTTTAGTATAGGCTTTAATCGTTCGGGTGTAGATGTTGAAATTATTATTATTATTGTTCTTATTTACATGGCTAAATTAAGGCATAAATAAGTCTTCTCTTACATTTCTTAAGTTAACATTAGACTGCATTTATCAATTATTATCATCACTAAACAAAACACAGGAGACAAGTATTTGAGGAAAACATACACATGAACATAAAACATATAAGACATTGCATTGAAATAAACACGTACAGAACCAGAAACCAAAACAGTAATCTAATAAACAATGCACCTATCTATAGTTTAGTAGCGAAACAGAGATAAAATGAAAATAAAATTAGTAAACATTCATTCTAAATTGGCCAGTTCTGCTCGATTTATTATTATTATTATTATTATTAGATACTCAATTTTGAGGCCTACTGCAGTTGGTAAACTAGGTTTGGCTAGCATAAAGTAAATGCATTAAGTTACCCTTTCCATGATGGAAACTCGGTTTTGCCGTCAGACTTGGACGTCTTTCATTGGTCTAGGCAACCATTCTTGCATCTTTTTTTAACACGAATGACGACCTTTACGTGACATATCAACAAACTCGTGTGAAAACTAGGTTATATCAGCAGACGACCTACAAACATAACTTGGCTAGGAAGAGAATCGTCGTTGCCTTTGACCGGATTTACCTACGAACAAACAACGAAAACACCTATGAAAGGCTTTCGCTTTGAACTCCGGTTGGGGTCGAAATTCCGGTATACGCGGTGATGTAAAAGCTGGTTAGATACGAATGGTTCCAATCCCTCTAACGTTGCCGTGGATTTAACGTGTAATTTCTAAACATAACGGTTGTATAAGTAAATTATTGATAAACTTGAATCTTTAACTTACCCGCCTCGGTGGCGTAGTTGGCTAACGCGCTAGTCGTGTTGAGCTCGACTCCCGAGGACGGGGAGATCGAGGTTCGAATCTCGGTCGGGTGAACTGGGGGCGGTTTTTCCTAAATGGTTTTCCACTCTCCCTCCACCCAAATGCGGGTTCACTACCTCTAATTCAACCTTCCCAGTTCCTTATTCATTAGCGTAATTAGTACTTAAGGCGTATAACCCGAACGGGTAGTAAGACGTGGTGTTAAATAATAATAATAATAATAAATCTTTAACTTAGAGTCTACCTCGGTGGTATTGGGGTAAAGTGCCCGCCTCAGGATCCTATTTTGGTGGGTTAAAACGCAGCTGAGGTCGACGGATTTTTACTTAGTGATAAAAATCCAAAGCATTAGGCCTACTTCCTTCAAAGGGGAGTTAAAACCGTAGGTACCATGTCGATTGTGACATATAAGTGAACCCTGGAAAGTATATGAAAATACCTTTCCGGTGAAATTGGTAGACCCATTAGCTCTCGCTCATGGAAATTATATTGTGCTGATATAAATATAATCAATCGGTTCAGAAAGTACACGTTAAATAGGCCCCATACCTCAAATACATTCTTCGTTAAAGTGAAAATTTACCCAAGACAACGCTTACTACATACCTGGCACTAAAACACAAAACGTAGGTACGAGAGGGAATTCAGGGAGAAATAGTACATTACATTAGCCACATCCGGAATCAAACCTGGCTCCTTAAGTTATGTACAGTAGTTGACCTCTAACTACTCAGATAGGGTAAGAAGAGCAGTGCTGTTAAATACTCTCTCCCATTCGCTCCCCATTTGACCATTCATACGTAGGCTTGCCACCCGCTCCACATTTGACCATTCATACATAAGTTATCTTCTCTTTAATTATTATTATTAGCACCACGTCTTACTACCCGTTCGGTTTATACGCACTTACGCTAATGTGTAATGGCAGGGTGATTGTGAGATGAAATGGAGGACCTACAGTTTAACGTGGAATCCGAACCACGGTGGAGACCTGACATTCCCCACATTCACAAGATGTCTTGTCAGAGGTGAAGGAAGGGTTTGGTAATCAGATAAATCTGTGCCGGGACCGAGGATTGAACCCCGGCCGCCAGCATAGAAGTCTGACACCTTACCTCTAGACCTCCAGGTCACCCATCCCCTCTTTAATACCAGGCCTATGAGTATTCTACTGATGGATGAAAACAATCCACACGTTCTGCTTAACATGGCAACAACCCAAGTCACGCCACTGATGAGCTCAGATTGAAACCAGTAAAAAGGTTGTACCGGGTAGAGCGAGCTAGTCAGTCAAGAGTGTATGTGACAGGTCGATTGATCGAAACCTTAACACACGTGGCTCCTTCTAGGTGACCTTGACCAAGTCGTCTTGGACACACCGTGCCAAAGTGGTCGGGTTGCAACTACTCGATATTTGCTTTTTATAACTAGACACGTTTTTGAATACATTCTATTAATAAGTTCAAGTTATAGTAAGATTATGATAGGAGAAAACCTTTAGAAAACACACACTTTTTTTGTGTTAGACATTGATAATATTTTACTTTATTACTCTAATTATTATTATTATTATTTTACAGGTACTAATGTATATTGGGTGACCTGGCGGTCTAGGGGTAAGGTGTCAGACTTCTATACTGGCGGCCGGGGTTCAATCCTCGGTCCCGGCAAAGATTTATCTGATTACCAAACCCTTCCTTCACCTCTGACAAGACATCTTGTGAATGCGGGGAATGCCAGGCCTCCACCATGGTTCGGATCCCACGTTAAACTGTAGGTCCTCCATATCATCTCACAATCACCCTACCATTACACATTAGCATAAGTGCGTACAACCCGAACGGGTAGTAAGATGCGGTGCTAATAATAATAATAATAATAATGTAGATATTAATAAAACGAAGAGTTTGTTGCTCTTTCATAAGCATTGCAGAATATCTACCCCACGCAGAGGTCTGAAATCTTAAAATTAGTAGCCCATGTTCATTTCCAGACTGATTTTTTTTTTAAATCTACCAATTAAACTGGGTCGGAATAAATAAAATTAAAATATTTTTTCCTTTGTGTGTGAAGAAAAGCCCGGTTATTTCTGCTAGTATTATATAAACGTGACAGTTGCAGATCACCTGACATGTATACATAATTATATAAAAATTGTTTTAGTAGCTTTTATAATTATTGACAAAATATTTCCTTCCCATCAATATAAATCTGTAATTACTAAAGTAATTCAATTATTCATGTTTAAATAAAAAAAAACTTTATAAATACTTGTCGCAATCATCTTTCTTGGATTAAATAGTATGGTCTAAGGCGTCACACTCGTATTACACTAGCCTGTGGAAATTTGGGTTCGAAACCCATATGGGTCTATTGAGGGTGATTTTTCCCGAAGGGTTTCCACTATCCTTCTACGCAAATATAAGTAGATGACCGCTAAAATGCTTCTTCCTCCTTATCTCATCAGAGCAATTATCATACATGCGTATAACCTGACGTGATAATAATAAAAGAGATTAAATCGTTAGTACCCATAATGTTAAACGTATCAATTAAATATATTCCTAATTTATAAAATACTTATGTATTATAGCTAAAGGTGGGTAGAGAAAATGATTGGCCATTAGTTAATAACCCGTGTTTTGAACAAAATAATTAAAAAAGTTAACTTTATCTGCACTCGAACTGAATTCTAATCCCTCGAGTGGGGAGTGGGCAGCGATCAACATACCATTCGAATTTCGAACTCTCCGGCACAACCCAATACAGTCCAATTTTCAAAGTAAAAAACCTTTTAGAAAATACATGATTTTCGCCGTCATCTTTAATAGAATTTTACAGTTTGTAATCTTTATTTTTATAATGAAAATATGAGGTTGTATGAAAACTCATCAAGTAGAAAATTTAAAAGGAATTAAACCATTAAGATAAAAGAGTTGAGCAGCTTTAATTTGAACACATGTCTTCCTTGATTGTAATGTGTAATTCAATATTATAATAAAAATACCTCTACGATTTGGTTTCGGTAAAATAAAATAAGGATAATTAAATATATTGGATTAAGTCGAAACTAATTACGATATATCGCTTAATATTTTCAAGACAAATTGATATAGTCTAATCAATACTTTTTTATATGCAATCAAAATGTTATTATTAACCATCACGATAATTTGTTGACTATTGATGCTTGTGATTATAAATGTTATCAATGTCATTTCGTTATTATTACCTACAAAATAAGTTGGCGATCTTTTTTCGTTATCACGGGACAGGTGGGTTTATTATTATTATTATTATTATTAGCACCGCGTCTTACTACTCGTTCGGGTTATACGCACTCGCTAATGTGTAATGGTAGGGTGATTGTGAGATGAAATGAAGGACCTACAGTTTAACTTGGAATCCGAACCACGGTAGAAGCCTGGCATTCCCCACATTCACAAGATGTCTTGTCAGAGGTGAAGGAAAGGTTTGGTAATCAGATAAATCTGTGCCGGGACCGAGGATTGAACCCCGGCCGCCAGCATAGAAGTCTGACACCTTACCCCTAGACCACCAGGTTACCTACAGGTGGGTTTAAACGAAAAGAATTTGGTGAACCAGTTTGGAAAAAAAATTAGAGTGTAAAAAAAATATATTTCCATTTCTAAAATATTAATTAGTTGTTAGTTTATTCTTATGAACACAAGTATTGTTTGTTCGCTAAATCTTTTGTGGGCTGGATAAAATCAGTCAAGAGGGGATCCGGCCGTGGGCCGTAGGTTGCTGACAGATGACCTATAGAATGTTATTAAGTGTTCTGTCTTAAGACAGGTACATCCTTTTGTCAGTGAATCTACACCTCCAATGCGCCCCGTCCTCTGCCTCCTCCTTCAGCTCATAGAATTTTCTTCTTTCCTTCAATATTTATCTAATATTTGAGTCCTCATTCTTACTAAGCTACTCTTTCCCTCAACCTGTTCTTCTATGACATTATTATTATTATTATTATTAGCACCGCGTCTTACTACCTGTTCGGGTTATATGCACTTACGCTAATATGTAATGGTAGGGTGATTGTGATATGAAATGGAGGACCTACAGTTTAACGTGGAATCCGAACCACGGTGGAGGCCTGGCATTCCCCACATTCACAAGATGTCTTGTCAGAGGTGAAGGAAGGGTTTGGTAATCAGATAAATATATGCCGGGACCGAGTATTGAACCCCGGCCGCCAGCATATTCTATGACATTGTTCAGAAGTCTGTCCTAATGGTGCGTACACATTAGGCGAGCTGAGCCTGTAATGTAATGCTCCTCGGTTTTGGACGTGGAACGATCACTCCGCAACCATCCTCTAAAACATTGGTGGAAAGAGCACGCCACGATCAAGCGACGTAATAATTATCTCACTTCAATTCAGTATTTACGTTTTCAATTATTTAATTAGCTATCTTAACTCTACTAAATGTTAAATGATGAAGAAACCTTAGCCTTTATTTTGTGCAGTAGTGCTATGCTAATATGGCCAAACTATTTTTTTTTAAATCCTCGGTGATGGTGGCGTATAACTGTATAAAAAACGGTCTGGTTCGGGACCACTGCGAGATTTCTAGTTCCAACATATTAGTGGACAGTACAAAATCTTTACCGGGATGCCTCCCACAGACTTTGAGAATTTGATGAATAAAATGGGACAAAAAAAACTAATTATTTTTTGTTTGAAAACATCTTCTGCCTGTCCTGATAATGTGGGTATATACTTCCAGGCATCTCCCTTCAGATTATTTTTATACTTGTCTCCTTGGGGTCCCATAAAACAATATGGTTTTTTTACAAGATTCTATCAACTGAAATACAGATTCCTCATAACAGTTCTCGATGCTTGCGAGCACGCAACAAACACGTCCCAACTAGGCTGACGAATCCCTTTGTGTTCGTTGGGAAAAACCGACAGCAGGGCGGATCACTGCGAATGGTTCACAGCGCGCTCGCTGGTTCGTCCTAATTAAGCGAACCCGTTACATTACAGGCTCGGCTCGCCCAATCAATACGGGGATTAAGGATGTGTTTGATTTAATTTGCTTCGCACCGAAGAATAATTTCTTAAATGGTTCTATTTTCACCCACTCTTCTTGGGACTTCATTTATCACACTATCTGTCTACCTAATCTTCCCTAACACTATGCATCTCTTGTAACAACTTTACAGTAGCCCCGTGGCTTCTTTGGTGCTTACTGACAGCTAACAGTCAACATTTAGGTATATACCTAAATTTTGACTGTTAGAAGTGAGAGATGCTAAACACATGTTTTTGCAGATCATACGGTTAGGCGTAGGGCTACATAATTTGGTCTGGTAACTTTTCAAAGCCGTCAGCTGTCAGTCAGCACCAAATAATCAATGGGGCTACTGTACCTAAATTGTCTATAAGAAAATAAAAATAAACTTACATGTATACATATATTCATACATATATGCACACACACATTCATACATACATACATACATACGTACCTAATCCCGCCATTTCGTTACGAGGTAGACAAAAAACTGTGTATTGAGCTAAAATAAAACTCCGTTCTCAAACCACCCTCACTAACGTTCTCAACACTTCCCTATCCTTGCATACTCCCTTCGCTTCAACACCATCCATACACTGAGTAATACTACATTCACGGTAGGAATTACTCTCTGTAAGGTCTTTTTTCCTACCAATATCCTACTATATAATATATTTCTGGTAGGGAAAAGGGCCTTTCAGAAGACAATTCCTAAGGTGAACGGACTTTACATGCTCTTTTATTCTTAAAACTCTAATGTTTCTCTTTCTCGCACATTCGTCTAAAACATTTAACCATGTATTACATGACCTGCCCCTTATTTTGATCCACATACTCTACCTTCATATAAGTTATTTGTTTCATAACTCGATCTACTCATCCTCTCAACATGTCCAAACTAACATAAGGCGCTTCTTTCGTATGGTACTATTAGATTCCCTTTCAAACCTCACTTCTACAGCACCCATTCATCACTGACTCTGTCCACACTAGTTTTTCCACATACATTTCTTATTCCAACCCCATTCACCTTACTATTTATTGTGTTTACCTATTATGAATACTTTTGGAAAGATTTCTTTGCCATTTATTTCAAATCTCATAATATCTCCTTCTGGTGCGCTAGTTCTTTGTTTTGTGTCTTAAATTTAATTTTAACCTTTATTTCTAGGGTTCCTAAACTTTTTTTTTAGAGCTAAGGAGCCCTTATACGAGAAATAAATGGTACGGAACTCCGCACGCGCTTTCTCGCTCTATTGCTTAAAAATTGAGATATTTACTCAAAACTCGTAATATATGTGAAACAAAATAATATACACTAGCAAGCTCAAGCATAAATTGCACTATACTTACGAAAAATATTTGTTGAGTCTCGGTTTTAAATTCTATAATTTTAATTTTTAAAGAATTAATGTTCTCATTTGTATGTTTGTACCAATAAAAAAGATCGATATTGGGTCCAAAAGGGTCAACACTTAATATTAAAATTTCGACTTCCGGTTAAAATTCTAACATTTTATTAGGTGTTGCACATCTTCAGGTCATCGCATTGCTATTCAATTCCTAATTTATAAATTTTGACCAATAAAAAATGTAAAAATTAACAATTGAGTTTAAAATGGAGATAGATCATTGCTGTACAAACATTTATTCTAAGAGGTTAAAGGAAAAATAACAAACTTTTTTAGAGACTTACTTGTATTTAATTACTCTCTGGCATTGGATAATTATTGCGTTTAAACTTAAATAGTATTTCTTTACAACTAAAGCTCACAAAATTGTATTAATATATTTGCCAATATCTCAGAAACGGCTGGTTTCATAACGTCATATTTCAAATATTTTATTTTTAATAGTAGTACAATTTTACAATACTACTCAAATAGTTTCGAAGATATGATTTTAAAAAAAATAGAATGTACGCATCAGACCGGAGCCCATAAAATCATTTTGCTGAAATATTGAAGGTAGCCATTTTGTTTAGAAAATGTATAAATGTTTAGAAATGAAATTTAATCAAAATTGTGGGAGCCGATTTTGAGAAGATCGACTTTTTCTCTTTTTGCCCTTCAATAAACTACCCTTAATCTTAGGGTTAGATATCCAATTCCAAAAACCTTCGGGGTAACCTTATGAAAACCATAGATACCCAAGTTTTAGCCCGATTGGTACAATAGTTTAGGCTCTAGTTGGAGGTACAGATAGACAGACAGACGAAAATTCAAATACCACTTTTTCGGATACGGGGGGTCATGAAACGTCGAGATTAATCAAAATCTCGAGTTCGATTTTTTGACGATAATATTATTTCCTCTACCTGTAAGATAGAGAGAAAGTAAAAAATACATGCTGGAACCCTCATGAAAATTTTTAAACAAATATTATAATCATTCGAACAAATCAGTTAAATTTGACAAAAACAAACAAACAAAAAACGTCACATGTCCTTACTGCGTCTTTTGTAAATGGTATTTATTAAGATTTGAAACAAATTGGATATCCTAAACACTGATGCTGTTTTACATTGTGAAAAACAAATAACAAATATTTTAATATTGCCTATCGAAGTCTAAGATAACCATGGGGGAGTACATTTTGATAAACTGCTCTATTTAACATTATCCTCTGCGCAGACGGAAATGTTTGACCTACTGTTGTAAGCTATTTTTGTAACCTCACTCTACAGAGATAAGTCTACAATGACAAACATTGTCATGACAGATGTCGCTTGTTTACTTTTGTCACTCGACACAAATGTGCAATCTAGATATTCATGCATAAACGTGTATGTAATATTATATTACTTTACACACGATTTAGATAATTACTAGATTATTATTATTTGTATATTTATTTTTATTTTCTTTGGAGAAGATATTTTGCTATTGTTAAAAAAGTTTTCATTTTTCTGGAAAAAAAAAGTTGCAAACCTTTAATACTTTCTCGCGACCCTTGGTAGGGAGGAAAATCTAGTATTATGATCTTAAAAATATAAATGGGACGGTGCGCCGCATATAATTTATCTCGCTTTTATATTAAAATATGCATTTACTAAAAACTCGTCAGATCTTTGAAACGAAATAATAGGTCTATACATTGTTGTAGAAACATTACACCAAAGATCACAAATGAAATAATATACACTATTACTTACTCCATGGCACTAAGAGCTAGGAACACACAGACAAATTAACAAAAGAGAAATATCTTTGTTCACCAAAGAGCGTAGGAATCAAATTCATATTCAAAGATATGAATTAAAAAGTATGTATATATTTTATTTATAGCTCAGAAATGATTGGTTTTATAAAAATATAATTCAAATAATTTTTTTTATCTATAATATTTTTACATTTTTATAATGATAAGTTATTTCATATCTCAAATAGTTGCAAAGAAATTAAAAAAATGGGAAAATTTCCCTCATGGAAAGTACCCGCAAATCATTTTCATTAGAAAATGAGAATCTCCATCTTATTTATATAAACAATGTCTAGGTATAAAATTTAATTAAAATCGTTTCAGTGAGTTTCGAGAAAATCGATTGTTTCTCTTTTTGCCCTTCATTAAACTACCCTCAAATTTAGGGTTGGATATCTAATTCCGAAAACCCCTCGGAGGGATCTTGTTAAACCCCAGATACCAAGTTTTAGCTCAATCGGTAAAATAGTTTTGGCTCTAGCCCGAGGTACAGACAAACAGACGGCATTGCGAAAACAACTTTTTTGGTTTCGGAGGTCATGAAATGTCGACATTTATCAAAATATTAGTATATAAAGAAATATTTTAAATGTTACATTCGATATAACATGAAATATATAAAACACCTTTACGTCATTTAAATTATGATTGAATAAAATTTGTATTGAGAATGCAAATATAATTTTATTTTTAATTAAAGGTCAAAAAAAGAAAAGAATAATAAAGCTATGAAAACTAGATAGTAAATAGGACCTTTGGCTATTTTAGAATAAATTGTTAATATAAAAATATTGGGAAAGTGCTCTAAAATACTCTTTAAATGAAAACTGTTTCCACGGAGTACAGTATTAATTTCATAAATCTGCCGTAGAGATTTCTCCAACAATGAATCGTGAACAATTTTTTTTAAATAAATAGCTCCAGGTGTTATTTTTAAACTATTCTAGATGATTCACTCAATATGACGCACATTCATTTTATGATTAAATCTAGAACCTTTCGTGACAATGAAAGTGAATGCGTCGACCACAAACGAGTTGGGTTTTAAACACAAGACTAGTGTATACAGGGTGATTCAAAACGCTGTACAAACGTACAGTGGCGTATGCAGGATTCAAGTTTGGGGGAGGTGGGTGTCTCAATACCTAAAAGCTTGTTTTTGAAAATATGTAAAGAAACTGTATTTCTCAATTCTCAGCAATAATCATAGTTTTAGATTATTCATAATAATGATTAACCACTAACCAGTGATTTAACTTGTAAGAGGAATACTTCATACTTTATAGGCATTTAGCTTTGTCATTACGTTAGGTAGTATAAGGATAAAATAAAATATGGAAGCTTACACAATTTAGAATTATGTTTAATAATTCTTAACACATGGTAACAATGTACGATTTTTACAAGTATTCTTTAACTTTATAGTTTTAAATAGTTAAATAGTATTCATCATAGTAGTAATTTTAAATAAAACTAATACAAATGAAAGAAATAGTGTTTAAATATTGATGATAGTATCAACAGTGACATAAAAAATCTTAGGAAAGCATAGTGTCAAAAAAAATAAAAAATAAACCAAATAAGGCGAATAAAAACTATTAGCACAAGCCACAAAGTCACAAACCCTTAAGTGAAAGAGCATCTTCGAATATTGCTTTGATTTTAGTGATTGATAATTTTTGAGATATTCACTTTTATGTCTCTATGTACAGTCATTAAAGCTAAAGACGTTAGCCGGTCTCCGCCTGTGCTGTTGCGCAGGTAATTCTTCAGTCTCTTCAAAGTCGAGAATGACCTTTCAACGGAAGATGTAGTCACTGGTATTATTGCCAAAATTGTTACTAGAATTGTCAGATTGGGAAACATTTCTCGATCTAAAAATTGTAATGTGTCGACAGCATTCTTTGGTTTTGGAGAGTCTGTAGCTTTCCAGTGTGATGCCCAAAGGCTCCATTCCGCTTCCAATATATATCTGCTGGTGTGCTGCATATCATCCTTGTAAAACTCGTTAAACTTTTTGTTGACAGCGCTTACTAGGATTAAACAGTCAAGTCCTCTTAATAGATCCCTATGGTTTGGAAATCTCTCTTTCAATGAAGCTAATATCTCGTCCAAATAAGGATAGAACACAATCTGTCGGTAGTATTCTTCTGGGGTTTCGGCTTCAACATTTGCTCTGTACCTCTGAGCGCCTACTGTTCTTGGTCCTTTTATAGGAACTTCTAATTTATGAGAGATATGTCTCCAGCTTTTGTAAACCATTTTTTAAATTCTTCTTTTACACTTTTCCTCACGTCGGCAAAAACCTTTTCTGTCATACTAATTTTAACCAAGGCTGAACTTATATCTACAGATTCTTTTTGTAGATATTTTGATTTTAGGTAATATGTTATGATAATTTAAAAAAACACAGCTATTCGCTGAGTTTTTAGACCTTAAGATTTGGGGATGGGGGAAGGGGGTGCCTTCCTCCCCTTGGATACGCCCCTGCAAATGTAAATGGGAGATAGGACGGGCACAGACTACGGCTTAATCGCATCGGTTCGTATCGCTCCGCACCGGCTCGCAAAATAGTCCCGGTTTGAGTTTTTTTTTCATTTTGATACAAAATAATATATATAAATGAGCCGATATGATCAAATACATACAGGCGTGTGCCCACTTTTAAAGATCTTCACTTCTATATTTTACAGCCTGCATCTGTGGGCATGCTGATTAAATGCCAACATTGCCTGGTCTGGTTTTTCCAGTTACGAGAAGGTAAGGTTGATTTCCAGCCTGGGTGAACCAAATATAGGTTGGTTTTTTCCCCCTTAATGGTTTACCCATTCTCTCTTAACCCAAATTCTACCTTTATGATCCCTTCCCCAATAATGTAATTAAATGTCACAAGAACGGATAGTAAGACGTGGCGCAATAAAATAATCACATATAAAGTTAGTCGACAATGCTGTTACAGTACATCGAATCATGCGAACGACATGGGAAAAAAAATACTTAGTCATCGTTAGAATAAATCACACCTGCATTCACAATCTCATTGTTCTTATTAAATATCACGGGGGCAGGTTTGTCTCATATTTCATATCCTCTCTAATTCCTGGAGTAAAAGTTCGATCAGTTCTTAGTCATGACATTTTGAGGTACAATCCAATTTTCATAGTAAGTGACAGCTAGAAAAGGTACTAATTAATTTTCACTTAGTTTTTTTTAGCACCGCGTATTACTACCCGTTCGGGTTGTACGGGTATGTACTAACTACGCTAATGGTTTTAGGGATTAAGAAGGTTATATTTAGAGGGATTGTACCCGCGTTTGCGTGGAGGGAGAGTGGACAACCATTTAGGGAAAAAAAAACACGCTCAGTATGCCCTACCGGAATCGAACTCCGATTTCCCCGTCATCGGAAGTTTAGTCTATGGCGACAGTGACGCCCTAGACAATGCGGCCCCCGAAACGGGTTGGTTGGGTGTACTGGGGGTGGTTTTGCCTGAATGATTTCACAATCTACCGACACGCAAATGTGGGTATATTTTTCTAAAATATGACCATATATGCGGATAACTCGGGTAGTGAGACGCGGCGAAAGATAAATAGTGGCATAAGTTTTGAAACTGGTTAGATCAAGCAAGATAAATATTACTGTACCTCTTAAGGGTGCGAAAAATGGTAGATAGATTTAATATATTTATTAATACACGAATTTTAACCCTGCAAATACTTTGTTACTTTTAGAGAGAGGGAAAAATGATGTTATCTATATTGTCAAAGGAAAGTTTTGCCTCTGACAGCATGAAGAATATTTATGATTTAAAAAAAATATAAATATAAAGTTAGCCATTCTTTCATAATCGCCATTTGGGATTGAGTAAAGACTATAAAAATAGAAACTATAATTCACTAAGTCTTTAGTAGTGGACAAGAATGGGGTTTAAGCCCTCAAGTTTGTAACATGTAGAGAAGAAAGAGACTGCTAGCCTACAAACAGTAGCGTACGCAGGTTTGCG
>CABEEJ010000538.1:0-72706 GCA_901482245.1 Timema douglasi
GCTAGTTCTATCCAGTCCGCCTCATTACTTCCTATCTCTAGCTTGAGATAGTTCTATCCAGTCCACCTCATTACTTCCTATCTCTATCTTGAGCTATTTCTATCCAGTCCACCTCACCTACACATGACCGTCTTACACTGCTCAATAAGATGGAGAGGGACGGGGAGGGAATCCACACCCACTATGAACAATAATACGTCAACCACGGGGTCTTGGGGTAAAGTATTCACCTCAGGATCCGATATTCGTAGATTCAAACCCTGCTGAGGCTGACCGATTTTTCTTGAGCGGAAAAATCCGTAGCACAACTTTCTTCGGAGGAGGAAGTAATGCCTTTGGTCCTATGTCGATAGTGGCATGTAAAAGAGCCCTGTAAAGCATGTGAAAATACCTTTCCCAGCCAAATTGGTAGGCTCTTTCGCTCTAGCTCTTAAAATTTCTCGTGTGCTAATATTATCAGTCGGTTCAAAAAGAGCACGTTAACTGCCTCAAATAAGTGAAAATGAAAAAAACCCAAGTGTCATATTGTACAACTAATAAGATTGCCACAACATCATCCAAACAGACGTTTCTATAATAACTATTTTTTTAAAGTTATTTATTACATACAACCCAACCTAGCAAAATCTAACCTTTCATGTGACTACCAATTGAAGGTTAGTTTTTTTAGGTTTGATAGTATTGTCCCTAAGGTTTAAATTCTAATTTATGGTATTCTGTTAAAATATCCTACCTATTAAATAAATAAATAAAGTGTTTTCTAAAATAAAAAGGATATGTTACCTCCATTTATAAAATATTTTAATAGACCACAAAACACTCAAATTCATTCATAGACAAAAAAGAGTGGAGGTCGGGATTTTCAAAACAGCCTATCGCTTTAAAATTAAAATTGTTTACATGCATTAGCAGCATGAAAGTGTTTAGTTGTATTTGTGTATGTGTGTTCGTGTCTACTCCTGTACGAGATGCAAATAGCGTAGCCATAACACACCACACATACATAACCTCCCTTCCCTCTTCACCCCGAACCATTCTTCCTGGTTTGTACCGTACTTTTTTGTTTAGCAGAAAAGAGCGACCGATATTGCAACGGGCCTACAAGGTAATTTATCACAAAACGTGTGTGAGCATACTCCTCCGCTGCACGCTTTATTTCCACCCCACACCCCCTCCCTTTTTTTTGTTCACCCCCACCCTCTGTACTAAAATCATCAATCATCCACACTCTCCCAGTACAATTCTCTTCCATTCCTTGACGGATATGTGGCTCCACCTAACCCTGCTACAATGCCGGGTGTAGGGATGGGACGATGCATGGAGGGGGGGAAGGGGGGCTAAAAGGCTGAACTGTGGTGTATAAATACTATGCTTCATGGTCTTGCTTTGGATTTACAAAGCGATTGATGAGAATGTTGACTGATGAAACAGAAGATTGTGAGTGTTGGGGTTGGAAAGGGGGGTGTTATGTGTATTGAGCGTTCATATATGTGTGTACATATGTGTTTTATATATATATGCGGGTCTGGGCTATATCACTCGTAGCCCAGTAGTAGAAAGATTAGCCAGTACTAATGTACCGTTGCCCAGGGGACGCCTGAGTGTACTAATCGTACATCTTTTCTGTGGAGGCTCTTTCCATGTCCCGATGAGATGAGAAGATGATGTTAGTGAATATGAGGGTGTGGAACCAATGGAAACTTAACCAACTTAAGCCTAATCAACCAAATCCTGTTGGCTGTTGGGGTAATTCATTTTTCTGGAAAATTACCCGTGATACCAGCCATGAATCGAACCCGGGACCTCTAGGCTCGTAGCCAGGTCTACTGACCACCATAGAACAAAGCCGGTTAACTGTATATTTTGTATATGTGTACATGTGTGTGTGTTGTGTGTGTACACATGTAGGTGGGTGCGTGTCGGTGTATGTGTATATGCGTAAATATGTGTGTGTGTACAAATAAGTGTGTGCATGTGTGTATGGTTGCTTATACATGCGTGAATGTGTGTACACATATGTGTGTGTGGGATGGTGTGTCTGGGTGTTTTTTTGTCTGCGTGTAAAGGCATGCCTATGTATTTATGAGTGTTATATATCTATTTATTCTGTTTAACCCTCTTTAATTTAGTAAGCTATAAATTGTTCATATTTATTTAAATTATAAATGTTTCATTTACCCAGCTATGCACACATAATACTGTTGTGCAGTGTATCGACAAGTGAAGAGAGAGAAAATATATTTGCTTTAACACGAAATTACCTTTACAACAATGGTTCGTAACCTAACATGTAGTAATAACGGGGTGTGCCTTTAGGTTTCTCTATCGAATCATACATTAAAACATGTTTATGAGGCATGAATAAAGAACAAGAGTTCATGATTGAGGAGGTATTCAGGGCGCTGAGTGTCGTTTGTAGGTTATTGTGGGTCTCTTATCTTCAATGCAGTGAAAGCTCAGACATGGGCATTCTCCGTTCCTTGCCTCCTCTTCCAACGACACCAAATGTGTTGCCATCGAGACAATGTTGCCAACTTAAAATAGTAATTTGGTAGAAAGGACTTTCAGAAAAAAACAAACTATTTACTAATTTATTTACCCACTTCAGTGATCGAATGACCCAAGGCAGGGGTTTACAATTTAAAAATATCCGAGGAGCACCGATGGATCTACGAGAGTAATAGTCTAGACAAGGCTGGTCCAAATTTTTCATCCCAAGGGCCAAATCTAATTATCAATTTACACTTCGGGATGAATATATATTTAGATATCACATCAACTTAATATAGACCTGCAGATAATACTTAATACATAACTATATTCAATACTTATAAGAGATAAATTGTATTTATGGTTAGAAAAATATTTCAAATTTTACTGCTAAAATTAAGTTAACTAGTTTCCCAAAAGAGTATTGTGAAATATACACGCACACACAAATTTTTACAGAACTTAACAGGAAAAATATATATTTTTACATAACTGTATTAGTCAAATAAATATATAATAAAACGATTATGTCTTGAATCACTAGCTATTTCATATTTTCCACCGGGGGTTCCCCTTTAATTCTCCTCCAGGAAACTGGGAAGGCCATATTGGTCCCACGGGCTTCCAGTTGGACCAGTGTTATAATCTGCTAATGTTTGTCAAGATATAAAAATAACTAGAACAGGTATTTAATTGTGAATGAAATAAAAAGTAGTATTTTAATCATGTTTATTCACCTACTAAACGAATTTTCCAACTGAAATATACTAATCTTTGTTATGTCAATATAATACAGTAGATGTAAGAAAGATATTAAACAGGAGCATCAGTTGGATCCTTAATGGATTTTTCCAAAACAGGTCAAAACTTTCCGTTTCTCGGATAAGAACCTTACTTTTACTGCGGTTTTCCAAGAAACTTGGTGGGCCTCAAAAAAGAAAAAGAAAAGGCCATCGTTGTGAATGAGAAAAAATCAATTTTCCCAATAATATCTTCTTAAACCCACCTTTGCCTGAAGTGACAGTGGGAAATCCTTTATGAACAAACACCCTCAGTACACATGACTTGGATTCGAACCCGGACATCTTGTCTATTGCGTGAATGACGCCTTCAAGCAGTCAGACTTTTTTTTAGATAAAAATTGAACTAGGGATTTTGTTCGGTGTTTTATAGGTTTGTGATTATTTTAAAATTATGACTAAAAATATATCACATATTAATTTGTTAACACATGCGAATTATTGGTTCCCAGTGCAAACAACGTAAAATCCTTGTTCAGAAAATCCGGCGAGTGTGTAATTTAGCTTATATGAGAACAAAGGTAAGCATGTAGACAGAGAGAACACAGAGTAGGGTAGGAACAATAGGCCTCAAGCGATCTCTTTCTTCCTCCATCTCTCTTGAAGTTGTTTACATTCTGCGCACTGCAGAACACACGGTGAAACGAAACATAACCGACACATACACAGAATAGTTGTAGCATGTCACTCAAGTAAAATGACATTTACAAACCGTAATCTTCACAAAATACTAAAGAATCCAAAGAAGAGAATTAAAACTGATATATTCTGCAATAATATCATTTCTGTTCTACTTTTATTAAGTGAAGGTTCCCGGATACAAACACCATGCTTCGACAAACTATTCTGCAAGTATGGCGGAAGTGAAGGCGTGGCAGTTTTAACAGACGTCTGAACNTGAACACTCGATGTTGACGAAGGACCTGACTGTCGTTTGTTCAATGCCTCGAGCTACGAGCACTGATGCCCTAGCGGACTTCCTCGGCAACTCTTTCTCCACTATTCCCCCCGTCCCCCACCTTTCCTTCCTTTTCCCTCATTACATGCCCATATTTGGTCCTGTTTAGAGTCAGAAAAAAGAGTATATAACGGGTGACCCCTAGGTTCATTCTACTGTAGTTCATCATATTATACCCTCGGAAAGAGGAACCTCTGCTCCAGCACCTGAAAAAGAAACGGGTGTCTTGATGTTTGGGTCGTGGATCTTACTGCCTCGACGCCGAGGGAATCTCGTCTGATGTTCCAAGTATTCGACAAATATCCAAGTCCTTCAGACTTGTTGTAGTAGACAAGGAGACTAATTTTGTTTCTGTCAGTCGAGGCGGCAAAAAGTTTTTTAAGTCCTTCAGACCTGCTGTTTTAGACAGAGTGACTAAGTTTTGTTTCTGTGTCCTTCTGACTTAGTTTATGTTAGTCGAAGTGGCTATAATGTTTTCCAAGTCCTTCAGACTTGCTGTTTTAGTCAGAGTGACTAAATTTTGTTTCTGTGTCCTTCTGACTTAATTTATGTTAGTCGAAGTGGCTATAATGTTTTCCAAGTCCTTCAGACTTGCTGTTTTAGTCAGAGTGACTAGGTTTTGTTTCTGTGTCCTTACTTACTTAGTTTCTGTTAGTCGAATTGGCTAAAATGTTTTATAAGTCCTTCAGATTTGTTGCAGTAGTCAAAGAGACTAATTGTGTTTCTGTTAGTCGAAGCAGCTATAATGTTATCTAAGTCCTTCAGACTTGTTGTTTTAGTCAGAATGACTAAAGTTGGCTTTGTATCAATATGACCTAATTTATTTATTCAGATAGTCTGACTATATATTTTCCCTATGTTCATATAACATAGCTTAAATACAGGGGATTTGAGCTCTATATGTAATAAGGAAGTTACTTTAAGGTTCCTCTTCTCCATAAGTTCATTATTCCGTTTTAAGTCCTTATGACTTCACAATATCCCATGACGCCGTGGACGTCATAGCTCACTTGTTGGAATTTTTGGATGTCTATAATCAGGTTGTCTAACGCCTTTATTTGAGAACCTAGTTAGGTGAGTATCTCACAGCATTCTTGTTGGCACCCCTTTTTCTATGTTACTCTTTTGAGTGCGCAAAGTGCGGAACACGATTTGTGTTGTATAGTGGCCCCCACAGATAGTATTTTTATTTGCCCCTTGTTGGCACCTCATTTGTTCAAGTATTTAAAGTTAGTGTGTACTAGGTTTGATGTATACCCCAGGGAGTGGGTAGTGGTATAAATGTACTATTGATTGCTCTGGTAGTATCCACTGTGAAAGGACCGGCCATAGCACCATTTTGTATTGACAACTGATTGTTAGCCATCTGCTAATGTAATTGACAGACCGTCCTCTTACCATATATTATTTAGTGTGTCTATGGGAAGCTTCTTAATTTCAAATCAAGCTAGCTAGCTTGGCCGACATTTAGTTTAGTAACTCTAAAACTATAGAATTTGCAGTTATTCTCGTATTTTGAATAGTAATTAATTCACCATGTTTTTCTGTTAAGAGCCTTCTGGTGGTAGTCTGGCACTAGCCCGAATGTTTTGGAATTCAATACTCTCTATCAACTAAGGCCAGTTTCATAGTCAAATTTAGTACGCCTCAAGTGCGGCGCTACACTAAGTACAAGACGACACCTACCTAAACTCGAATGGAATGGGCCAGTTTCTTATGCGAGAACGGCCCATTCCATTCGAGTTTAGGTAGGTGTCGTCTTGTATTTAGTGTAGCGCCGCACTTGAGGCGTACTAAATTTGACTATGACACTGGCCCTATGAAACTGGCCCTTAACTTCCTTTTGACTGTTACCGTGTCGTCTTGAACACGTATTCTCCCGTGCTACGGGAAGTTCCTATATTTTTGGAATTGTTAAATCCTATCATATTTGTAAGTTTAAAATTTAATGTTTCCCTGTATACTTCTAAGAGTTACATGTTTTCCTTAACCAATTCTACGGACATTTATTACTGTTTATATTTCTTTGGTCCTGCATTTAATCTTGTTTATCAATTGTAACCTTATATAATATTTTTGTGTTTCTTTATAATAAATCTATTATTATTACCTATTTATTTCTCTTACTCTTATGAAATATTTCCCAGTCTCTACTTTGTTATACATTTACTTTGTAATAGTTATCGTTACCTCCTCTACATATTAGAGTGAAGGGGAAGTCACGATACATAACATATAAAGTTAAGGTGGGGATGCAGTGTCTGCGAGAAAAGTCAATTGTTTCTGCAATTTTGTTAGTTTTGTTTGTCATAATATGTAATTTTGCTTCACACTCTCCTATTTAAAGCACTATCTCATTAATGACAAACCATAATTAAATATCTTACCTCACCCGCTTATATTGTATAAGGCAGTGGTTACCAAATGGCAGACCGTGGTCTGGATCAGGACTGCATATACATTTTTAAGGACCTTGATGAGATATCGATAAACATAAGAAATGATGCTATTTTGGTGTTGGGCGGGTAGTAAACATGAAAGACCAGCAATAATAAATAAGTAAAATAACTTTAGTTTTTATTTAGCACCACGTATTACTACCCGTTCGGGGTATACGCTGTTAAAGTTTTGCTGGACTGCAGAAATATTTCGAGTTCTTAAAATGGACCTCACTCAAAATTAATTGGGGACCCCTGATCTAAGGGGGTCATTCACGCAATAGACCAGACTGCCGATGACGGGGAGATAGTGGTCAGGTTCGGGTTTACTGAGGATGGATTTTCATAAATGGCTTCACTCTCTTACCTCCACGAAAATGTGACTACACGTGCTCTAAATCCAACCTTCATCAGTCCTAGCCCATTAGCGTATTTATTACATAGGCGTATAATCCGAACGGGTAGTAAGACGCGGTGCTAAAGGAAAATAAAATATATCTTACCTCACGGAATACCTCAAGATTATAATCTCGATCGTTTCACCAGAGGTGTCGTCTAATTGAAGAGACATAGCCTCACACTGGGGTATTTCTTATGAGAATGGAGACTGTGGGTCTTCAAAAATACTAAAATCATTCTTAGTTACTGTCATAACATTTTCCTAATATTTAAGAAGAGATAAAAAAAAGAAAGAAAAAGATAGTTCAATCATTGCATGGAGCTCTAACCTATGCGGCAGTTCTTTTCACAACATGTTTCCTAGATACCTAAAGATAATATTTTTAGGTACGCGATTTTGGTATGTGGAAGCTTTTAACAATATGGCCGCCAAGATGACGACCGCCGAGCCCGGAAAGTACTTGACTTGTATCTTGACAACTGCTGTTTTTACCTCAAAATTAGGTGAGCTGGCGGTCTAGGGGTAAGGTGTCAGACTTCTGTCCTGGCGGCCGGGGTTCAATCCTCGGTCCCGGCAAAGATTTATCTGATTACCAAACCCTTCCTTCACCTCTGACAAGACATCTTGTTAATGTGAGGAATGCCAGGACTCCACCGTGGTTCGGATTCCACGTTAAACTGTAGGTCCTTCATTTCATCTCACAATCACCCTACCATTACACATTATCGTAAGTGCGTATAACCCGAACGGGTAGTAAGACGTGGTGCTAATAATAATAATAATAATAATAATAATAATAATAATAATAATAATAATAATAATACCTCAAAATTACAAAGGTCCGAAATGGTTCAGCACTTTTTTAAAAACTATTGGCTTGGATAAGTTTATATGATTAATGTACGGTTTTATATAAAAACTGTGTTAAATTAAAAAATAACCACACAATTCGTGGCTACATTGAAGAAAGAATAATATTATCAGCCAACGTACAGTACATAAAGTTAAATATTAAAGTTGTTTACTATATTGATTTAACCAAACACGGTATTGCGTCACAAAACGTTTATTACACATCAAGCAGTCAAAGATAATAGGTTGATAGACATATACATACAAACTCTTTTTAACCTTCAAAAGACAGAAAATAGGCTATTTATACTATTATAATACTTAAAATTAGACACTTCCTACCAAATATTTTATAAACTATTTTTTAAATTAACATATATAAAGTGACGCTGTCAAAAATTCCTTTTTTAAAATAATATAACACAGTAAAACAAAAAAAAATCTATGGCGTGAGACCGCGATTGAGCGTTGGACACCACCGTTATTAATGATAATACCAACATCTGTAGATAGAGTGTGTCATGTTGTCAGCACAACGAACCCTACCAGACGTTAATATCAGTTTTCTAGATCATAGCTGCTAATTATTTATTCAAGTAGCTCCTCATTTTTCCTCACGAGGTTGAGTTAACCCTATTCCAGACCCATTGATTCACAGGAAAATTCTGGAAGCGTTAGTGATCGAACTTGGGACGTTTGGATCTGTATCCTGAAACTATGACCACTAAACCACAGAGGTGGTCCACCTAAATTAAAGCATCTAGTGATAAACAAAATAAATACACTTCATCCTAGATAATAAACATGACTAATTTTTAACTAGTTGTAAATATATTTCTATAATTGTTAACATACTCATGTTCAAAGTTAGATAATGGTCGTCACATTCCATGATATTTTATGCTGAGAAATTTTTTTCAAATTTTTATGGGAGTCTTTTTTTTTTACCAAATAAAATCTGAGATGGTTAGGTCATATTTTTTCCTTTTAATTAATTTATGACTCCCACAGTCTTACAGGTAGTTTTGTTCTTTTATGTAGGACAGTAAACTTGTTTTATTGGTTTCAAAATAGAAGGATATTATTAATAAATTTACCATTAAATTAATTTAAGCTGTTGTTGCAAAATGTTAGTGTAGAATGTTTGAAAGAAGGGTTTCTTTATGTTTAACTCCACTATGACCTACTTCAGTGGTCGTGCGGTCTAAGGCGTTTCTTTTGCAATAGACTAGACTACTGATGAAGGTCAGATTGGGGTTCAATCCCGATAGGATATACTGAGGATTGTTTTTTCTAAATTATTTTTCACTCTCCATCTACACAAATTTCGGTATACTTCCTCTAAATTAAACCTTTCTCATACTTAACACATTATTAGTACACATGCGTAAAACCCGAACGGTTAGTAAGACGCGTTGCTAAAAAAAAATCCTGTATTTGAAAAACTATTAAGAAAACGAACCTGTTCTCATAAGTAGCACCAGTCTATTTAAGTCAAAATATTTTTTATATTAGTATTTGATACTTACACCAGTGCGCACGCGGGAAAAAAAAACACATCAGTCTCGTCTGGATGGCCGATGACGGGGAGATTGGGATTCGAATTCTGGTCAGTTTTTACTTAAAATGATATGTTTCTTGTCCCTAATTCATTAGAGTATTTGAATATATAATGTATTTAGGCTAAACGGATAGTATATAATACTTAGCACTACGTCTTAATACCCGTCCGGGCTATATGCTTTAGTATTAATTACACTAATGGGCTAGAAATTGAGAAGGTTAAATATAGGGGAACTAAACCCGCATTTTCGTGGAGGAGAATGTAAAACCATTTAGGAAAAACCATCCTCAGTTCACCTGAGCGAGATTGGAACCTAGATCTTGCCACCTCTGCAGCCTAGCTCGACACGAAACTAGCGCTTTAGTTAACTATACCACCGCGTCGGGCAACGGATAGTAAGACCGTCTAACTAAGACGTGGTTGTAAAAATAACAAAACATAACCTAAATCTAATCTCTTTTCAGTTCCAGCTTACAAACATGGATTATTCCATATTTTGGCAGTTTTAGGGGACAGGGCAACAGGTGCAGTCACCCCTATTTCAAATAGGGGTTAAAATGGGGGGTGAGGAGAGCGGTTGGGGTGTAGAGGTCGAGGATTGGATTTACGATGGCTTACACCTCCTCTTCTTATAAACCCCTTACATACCCCTTCCCCCCTCCCCCGTCCCATGTGAATCCTTTCCAACACCGTGTGCATAAAATTTGCATTTGATGAGGTAACGCATTGTCCAGCGTCATTGGGAGTTGCTTGCATTCATAAATTATTCAAGTGGTTTGTGCCTTTAGTTTACGTTCTTCGTGTTTGTAGGTTTAGAGAGAGAAAAAAAAAATCCTAGCCTCGTGGTGGAAATAGAGCATGCAATATGGATACGTAATCTCAAACAAACGTTGTGTTATCGGTGGAGTGTTTTAATGATAAAATCCCAACACGTTCAGAGGTTAGCTCTCCTTTTCTTGACGAAATGCTATAAAATCCTATTTCGCAAGCAAATATAATATATTATATAGTTAGTAATACATCTATGTATATTTTACAGTCCAACTTTTCTCAGGAATCTAGATAGCTATAAAAGTCACTGGATATAATATCACATACAGTAGCCCCATGGCTTCTTTGGTCCTGAGTGACAGCTTTAAAACGTTACCAGACCAAATTATGTATCCCTACGCCAAACCAGATGATCTGCAAAAACATATATTTAGCAGCTGTCACTGTTGACAGTCAAAATTGAGGTATTATACTTAAATGTTGACTGTCAGAAGTCAGCTGTGAGCTGTCAGTAAGCACCAAAGAAGCCATGTGGCTACTGTATTTATACGTAAAGTCAAGTAATCTACAGCGGTCACTTTTAATATATAGTATCAATACCTATAAAATAACACTAATATTATAGTAAATTGTTAATGATAACTACAAACAAATTATCTCTAGCATTTTAGCGCATTTACTGGCGTTCAAGGAATGGAATATAGGAATGTTGCTCTCCCCGGCCTGGCAACCCACCAAGTACATCAAAGAGATAATTGGAATTCACTGACTGTGATTTATACCTAGGCTCTAAAAATTTAATCTAAGTTCCTATCATATATACAATAGGTATATTTAGAGTTATTTTTAAAGTTTGGAAGTTATCGAAAGTAACAAGGGAAGCCTTGTGCCCTTTACGAAGGATCGCATGCTAAAGGACATAAAACTTACTCTATTTCCGTCGCCGTAGTTTGGCAATACCGGAAATTGACTCAAAATGATCCTTCATGGTGAGGAAAGTGAAATAGGACTGAGCGGAGTAGAACCCTGGTCCCATCCACGCTGAAAACGTTATGACTTTAATATATATATATATATATATATTAGCACCCTGTCTTACTACCGGTTCAGGATATACACATATGCACTAATTACTCTAATGAGTTATGGATGAGTAAGGTTGAATTTTAAGGAAGTGTACCCACATTTGTGAGGAGGGAGGGTGGAAAAAAGTTTTGATAAAACCACCCTAATTACACCAGACCAGTATTTGAAACCCAGTGTCCCTGCCATCGACAGTCTAATCTAACATTAAAGAGACACCTTAGACCATGCGGCCACCAAAGCAGGTAGGTATAACATTGATCTATTGTGAACAGAGTATCTATACTTATCGCTACATGTAATTTATTTGCGTGAGATTAAAATTTGTTAATCGTACTATTAACATAAACATTTACTCAAGGTGTAAGGCGCTCAGACGACATAGTCATTTTACATACAAATGTTACACCAAAAACAATATTGATAAGACATGATCAAACGGTGAATCTATTAGCAATGATTGATTGTAATAATATTTAAATGAAGATAATATATTTTAGCATACATTTGATTCTTATCATTTCACTAAAGATTTTTTCATTATTATTTCACAAACGAACACTAAAGAACTCAATCCAAGTCCGACCAGAAGAAAAGAGAAAGTCGCCTGAACGTGCTGGAAACTTAACGGCCTTAAGATTTCTCTAGTTTCAACGTCGTCTTGAACAAACTTGGATCCGGTCATGGAATCGTGGTACCACTTCTCGGGGAGTCCCCCTTCAAACATCCTCCCGGCCAGCTCGCTGAACTTATCTCGAAACGGGGACATTTCAGGGAAGTCGAACACTATTTGTCCTTTTAAAACACAAAAATCTATTATATGCAATAAAGGATAGCCATCGACGTGGTATTTTTTCAGTCTTTTGAAATATCTGACAAGTTTTTCAGTCGAGACGAAAGTCAAGTTTCTCTGGAAAGCCACCATATTCAAACAATAATCAATGCTGGTGGTGAAGAAAGCTCTTTCGATGAACTTAACCACTAACTTGTTGTTCATCTCCAACTGCATGTGTACATCACTTATGTAATCGAATCCGCTGATGCTATGAACAGCTATAGGCATGTCTGTTTGGTATAGTTCTGGTAAAGTATTGATATCGGGATAGTAGTGAGGTGTTGTTAGATAGCTAGTCAGAGCACCTTGGTACGAGTTCATTGTAAGTAAACTGTACCAAAGACACAGTAAAATAAATAGACGATTCGAAAAAGACGATGAAGACGCTTTTGTAGCTCCAGTTATCAAAACTCGAAAGGTTTCTATGGTGGTACCTGACTCCAAAGTTGTATCGAGTTTCATTACTTTCCACGATATTACCAAGAACGGAATTGTAGAAAAATAAAATAGCCATACTGTTTCGCTGAAAGGAAGAATAACATTCATGTAATGAGGCATCCTCATAGATTTAGGCGCGATGATTCTAATACAGCTATCATCATAAGGATAGGTGGACATACGATAGTTATTCAGTGTCTTAATGTTGCAGTTTCCGAACATTACAGCCTGTTTCTTTTTAGATTGGAGGAAATCTTCATCGAATATATCACTCCAGAATGTGTCTGATTCAGGATAGAAAATATCAGTTGTCGCGTTTAAAGTTTCCATTAAAGTGTTGATCTGAGAACCTTCGTATCCAAGCATATAAGTTTGACCTTTCTTATTAACGGCCATGGGTGCATCGATTGTCTTTCTCGTCGGAAGAAAAAACTCGTAGCCGTTTACATCCAAAAGTTTGTCGAAGAATAAGGAATCACGATTGCTTCCATCGCATTTATCGGATAGGTCTATCACTTTTCCACTAGTCATAAACTGGTTGTGTGCAACTATATGAATCTTGATATCTTTATATTTGAACGGGTCGCTGGTTTTTCCCCTATTCCTGACTCCAATCTCATTGCAATAGATCAAAACTACGTTAATTATCTTATATTCATCCCAAATTCTGCTAAATAGGTCGTCCAAATCATCAGTGGAGATATAAATGGTTTTTTTCAATGTTATCAAGTATTTTGCACTTGGGTTCCAGAGTAGCATTCCTTTAAAATCCTCCAAAGTGTCCCAAAAATCGTGGTCTACCGCGTCGAGAAACCAAAACACGGCATCTGTTTTGGAGAGTGTTCCGGTATAAATGATTTGGTATAAGTCCCTTAAAACTTTACTGTAGAGATTTTGAAGAACCACTACAGGTTCCAAGACTTTTTCGTGAACGTGTTTGACGAAAGAGTCTGTGATGTCTCCATCTCGTGAATTTTGATCGATTATCACGACACCTTTAAGATTTTCTGGGTAGCACCCGTCGAATACTTTAATCAACCTCTCTGATATGTGAGAGGTGTGATGGTTTGTTACGTTTAGAATCGACGTTTTTACTCGTGTTAAAACGAATAATATTAAACACAATTTTAACAACATGGTTAGATAAAACAAAAATGGTTTTAAAATGAAATGTGTGCTACTTTGTTAAGTTATTCTGAAACTTGGTCACTTGCTCGAATACTTACCACACTTTTAAAGTTTGTTGGTAAATGGTCGAGTCTTCCTTTTAATGAAAAAGAATAACATATTTTCTGAATGATGTTACTACTTAGAACGCTTCCCATTTTATAACCTTTCTATATAAACATATACAAACAAATTAAATCGAATTATTTTGTACCGTTTTATTAAAATGGGCTTAGAAATTCATACAACTTGGAAGCTAATAGTGAGCTCAAACATTTAGGAACTGCCATGTGTTTTCTTGTACATTTGTAAAATGTGAGAAACAACTATATCAACAATATAATTTAAAATCCCCCAACGTACAGTCTGTTCATTATATATTTTTATTAGTTTATTCAATTTTATGTTAAAAATTACTCAATTTTAAGGGTAAGGATTATAAGGGTAGCTTGGAACAAATTTACCAGAATTACCATTGAGAAGAAAATGAGGAAACTTCCGTCAGGTTCCCCTACTAAGATTCGAACCTCGACCTCCCCGTCATCGACAATCTAGGATATAGTGAGTAAGACACCTTAGACCGTGTGCCTCCTGATACGGGTCTGTTTATGATGTATTTGTTAAATTAAATATATATTTTTATATGATGAAGTTTCGGTTATAAATAAGTTTTAATAATTGCCCTTACAAAGATTTGAACCTCAGATATTTTTAGTTGAACGTTCTATCACCAAAAGCTCAAAGGTAACGTTTAAAGGTCCGGGTCTAAAGCTAAATTTAGTAATACTTTTAAAATGTGTAGTTTTGTCTCTCCGAATGGAATGAAGTATAAACCAATTAATGTGTGTATTTCCTTCATTTTAGTGCTTTGGTGTTCAAAATACAAAATATAAAATAGTTACCAAAAACATCTTAAGTAAAATACAACTCTGAATCGATCTATTGATTCAAAATTCATGTCTTGATTATCGATATATATATATTTTATAAATATGGTCATTATCAGTAAGCTGTAGACCAAGTTTGGTCAGAAATCAGTTAAAAAAGGGACAAGGTACCGTACATAACAAAAATAAAATATTAAAACATCAAAGTATTAGACGTGTCTCTATTTTTTTGAGTACTAGAAGGCTAAAGATAAGACTTTTGTTAGTTTACAAAGTAGTTGAAAAAACGTACAGTATATTTATTTAAAATACAAGCATATTTTGAACACATTTGTTAAAATTATACCTTTTACAGACATTAACAAATGGATATTCGTTGACGTATCTGCACTTATTAACTTCACAAACTTCGATGAATAATTCGCTATTATTACTGACTATTATATTTGTAAGGTCTCTATGATAATATATAATCACGTATCCAAAGAGCCAAGAGTTGGGTATTGTATGTTAGTCATTATTTTATATCATGCAATTACTTATATTATGTGTATCACGTTTATCGGTAAATGCCATTGAAACTTAGAAACACGATGATCTAACTATATGAAGAGTACTTATTATGCTTCTCTTTATCATGATATATTATGGGTAAAGATTGAAAGCAGGTTGTAAAACTGACAGAAAAATAGCTCTCATTCCTACAAAGTTGGAAGTAATAAGATAATACAAAACCAACGTTTATTTAAACCTCATTTACTCATCATTATGAAATAAATAAAAAAATAAAAATTACTGGTTCAACGACATTTTAGTAGAATTTTTATTTACGGTTTCATAATACCCGCTTGGGCTGAGGCTAGTAACCCGCCTCTGCAACTTCATGATCTATGGTCTTAAGGTGTCATTCGCGTTTTAAACTATACTGCCAAACGGTGATATCGGGCTTTAAAACCCGTGTTGAAGTACCGAGTTTTTTCCTAAATGGTGTTATACCCTTCCTCCACGAAAATGTGGGTATACTTCCTCTAAATTTAACCCATCCAATTTCTAACCCATTAGCATAATTAGTACTTATGTGTACACACCAAATGGGTAATAATACACAGTGCTAACTTTTTTTTTAAGTTAATGGAATAGGGATGGGAAGGTATAATTTTATAGAAACTTTACCCGCATTTGCGTGAAAGGAGAAGGGTAAACCATGTGAGAAACCCCACCCTCTATACACCCGACAATGATTATAAACACTACTCTCTCCGTCTCCGGCATTCAAGTATAAAACACGAGAGGGATGCGTTAAATTCATATGATCACCGCTGTTTTTAGTTAAATTGACTTTATCGTTTACAATTTTTTAACGATATCTAACGTGCACTTTCTGAACTAACTGTTTATACCAGCACACGACTTATAAACTAATTTAATCTAGAACCGACACAACACCTAGCTCACTGCCTTTAATTTATCATTGTTAAAGGTGGAAACCCACATTTCACCAATGATACATTTTTCAGCCATTTCATGGATCGAACCCAGTATCCTTAGTTCAGTAGACATACACGATATCGACTAAGCTAAGGTGTTGAACATAACTTTACGAAGAACCTCCTGATGGATATATTTATTGGCAGTATCGAGTAAGTACCTCGAACAATGTCTCGTCCTATCAGATTTAACTACGCTCTAGGGGGTGATGTGTGCAGTAGAGTTAAACTTGGGTGGTTAAAGTAAACGTGTTGGTTATAAACAGTTGCCTTGTTTATATAATACAGTTTGGCATGATTTACTTAGTTACTATACAAACTACGATTTTTCTTAACACCGCTTCATACTACACTTTCGGTTTATACGCTTGTGTAATAATTACTCTAATGGTTTAAGGGATTATAAAGGTTGTATTTATAGGAAGTGTACCCACATTTGCTTGGAGGGAAAGTGTAAAACAATTTTGGAAAACCATCCTCAGTACACCCGATCAAGATTTGAACCTCAATCTTCCCGTTATTGGCAGTCTAGTCTACTGCGAGAGTAGCGTGTTAGACCATGCGGCCACCGAAGCAGGTGATAAATTTTTGTTCGGCCAAGTTATTTAAATTAATATTTTATAGTTGCTTAGTTGGTTTTACTCCGTACTTGGAGCAATACTATCCTTCTTGGATCTACGAATATTTATACCAATAGAAATGGAATGGAGGAGGTAGAATATAGATAAAGTTTACCCGTATTTGCAGAAAGAGAGAGGGTAGTAATCATTTTGGAAAATACTCGTCAGTACATTTGACATGTATTTGAACAGTGACCTCACCATCTCTAACAAACCACACATGACGACATTGACAACCTCGTTCACGTGTTCACCAATGTGAGTTTTAATTGGTTGATTATTAATTTAGAGCCGCTTGGTTGGCCACCTGGTCTAAGGTGTCACTCTCGCGAAGAGACTATAATTTCGACAGCGGGGATATTGTAGTTCGAATCCCGGTCTGGGCTATTAATAGAGGCTTTTCTTCAATGATTTTCCAATCTCCCTCCACGCAAATGATTATAACCTGGAGAGGTAGTAGAACACGGTGCTAAAAAAAACAGCAACAAAACAAGAACAAACTTTTATTTGGATATATTTTTAAACAAAAGCGGCCATTAGTATAATAACCGAAAAAAATTAATCCTTCAGGGTATTTAAATAAAAAAAAACAACAACGGCGAAACCATTTGAGAGTGTGGATTAGAAATAAATAATTTTTGAGCAATGGAATAGGAAGTGTAGGGGATAAATGAAATCCAAAATATTTAGCTCTTTCGGTGTACTTCCTCATCGCTCTTTCTCACCGATGGAGGATTACTAAAGCCTTCCGACAGTGACAAGGTGATGGAACTCCTAAAGTGTAGCGTTCAATAATATCATTTGACGAATTAGATACACAACACTCATTCACAGTCCAATTTTAGGAAGGATCTTTTAGAAAATACAAACATATTTCTTCCGTTTTCGTTACACAATTTTTGGTTTATAATTTTTTTTAAATCTCCTTTCCTTTAGTGAATTAAATTTAGTAATAATAATTGAATCATTGAACTTCTTGAAAAAGTTTTCAAACCAGATGTCTTAACATAAGCTTAATTAATTTTTTACCAAGTTTTCCTAATATTTTTAGTATAAAAGGATCAAATAAAAATATAAGGGAAATATTAATTTGTAAGTAATTGCCCTGTGATGATATACTGGCCGAGCTCCAATTTAAATTAAAAGGATAATAATACATAAATATTAATCAGGATGAAAATGTATTAGTGTCATTTTATAGGTAGGTGTTAGTATCCATCAAAAGCGACAGTTGCTGTAATATTTCCCGTCACATGGAACACACTGCAGATATTTAGCCTGGCCCGCTAAAGGTGTATTTACTTATTGTGGTAGCATGCACACAATAGTCTGATACGTCCAGTGATACTTGGACATCAAAATTGTATACTTCATCCACTAGAGCGCTATAGAAAATCCAACGGCGCTATGATTAATCTGTCATAACATGATCGGTGAGCTGTTGGTTTTGCAAATGAGACTGGTTTCGTGTCGGCTGTCCAGCGGTACGGTTTCTTAAGTGTGTGTTGGACTTGAACTCTTGTGCTGAGAAGATCCTCTGTCTCCGTTGGTTGGATTTGGTGCTAATATTCAGTGGCAGAGGTAAGGTAGACCTTCTAATGTTATTTAATTACTATAATATATACTGTCGGTTATAACTTTCAAAGTTGTTTTACTTTTCGTAATGTTTACAAATTTCACCAGTTCTAATGGGACTAGAATGAAATAATTGACCGGTCATGCAGGGTGAAAACTACTTGGCGTAAGACCATTTAATATAACAAACACTTTGATCTGATTGGATTAAGTGTTATGTATGATAATAATATTCTATCTAAACTATGATATTTTATTTGTGTTCGCCATGGATATAATATGGGGCAATGTTGGGGAACAATATTTGATGTCCTCAATTTGGGTTATCACTCAGAGTAACTATGTAGGATGATTAATTTGATCACTTATAATTTCCCTTAATTAGCACTACCTGTATTATAACTACATAACTGTATTAAAATCTTTTATTTTCATGCTATTTATTTTTAACTATTTACCTAAATCTCAGGTCTGGTTGTTTTATGTAAAACTAAATACTTGGATTATTGAGGTATTAACGGTTTTAAAAATGTTCTTAACAGTATAGAGTGGCCCGCATTATTTTGTAGAAAATTCAAGACAATTTTTTTTATTAGTATTATTTTATCTCAAACTTTATACTTGGAATGTTGATGGTAAAGTCATTTTTTTCTAAACATATTATATCATCAATTTTAGTAGCTTTAATTAAATCTGGTAATTGACCTTTATAAAGGGTTAAATTTATTGTTGGAAACATACTCTTTATACACGGGGTTTGTAGGGTTTCTGACTCTGCGTCTGGGAGTCTGGGGTTTATTTAAGGAACCGTGTTCTGCCAACTACGGACCACCTCGTGGTACTTCAGTGGTTGTTCACCCCTGACTGGTGACCCGAGGCACTCACGAGTAAAGTTTTACCGAGTTGCATACCAACTTGGATACCCCTGAGGTTCCGCGTGGAATGTGTGGTCACGCGTGTCGCCAGACTCACAGAGACCGATAAGTGATGCATTAGATTTTTTCTCTAAACTTAACTTAAAGTATGCTGAAATATGAAGATTGACTTTAGGTGGAAGTATCCGATGTAATGACCGCTAGTGACTATCGGCGAACCCGTGCGACTCCTGTGTCTACTGTAGGGAGCGTTAGCTTGAACCTATGTGCACATTAACTTGGTTCTTTCAGCGCGGTGGCCTCTCGCAGCGTATAATGTGTTTTAGTATATAGTAACCTGTATTGGTATCTTGTTGGTTAATTATTAGGACTGAACTATTATTATTATCATTATTATTATAGTTCTTAAGGATTATGTGTGATAGTGTTGATTTAGCTATTATTATTATTATTTATTATTATTTATTATGTTAAAGTCGGCGACCTGGTGGTCTAGGGGTAAGGTGTCAGACTTCTATGCTGACGGCCGGGGTTCAATCCTCGGTCCCGGCAAAGATTTATCTGATTACCAAACCCTTCCTTCACCTCTGACAAGACATCTTGTGAATGTGAGGAATGCCAGGCCTTCACCGTGGTTCGGATTCCACGTTAAACTGTAGGTCCTTCATTTCATCTCACAATCACCCTACCACTACATATTAGCGTAAGTGCGTATAACCCGAACGGGTAGTAATACGCGGTGCTAATAATAATAATAATATGTTAAACCTTCAGGCCAATGGAACTCCCTTTCAAACAAAATGTGGCCTCTCAACGTTTAATATTTATTTAATTTGGAGTAATTTTGTTAAGTGTTAAGTTTAAGTTAAAGCTCTACGAACGTTGCCGATGGTTGGCCCATTAGACTTGTGTACCCGATCAAGGCTCATACAGTTTTGAAGTTGTTTAGAACTACTTTCGTGTGTGTAATAAAATTAGAGTTATCCCCTGATTACTTTTGAATCTCATCCTAATTACCTATGATTAGAGTTTCCGATATGGTTAATCTATAGAGTGGTTAAAGATGGATACTTAACAATGGCTGGGAGAATACCTGCCCAGAGAATAACTGGATAATACAATATAGTTATTCTGTTTTTTTTATTGTTTTAGGTAATCCTAACTTATATGAGTCATGTTCATTTTGTGCATTATTACCGTAACACTAAGGAAACATCTTCATGGTTTGAATAAACGTTAGTCTGCATTGTTTATAATCAGGTTTTGCAGATTCGATGATGGTAAACCTATTAGGGCCTATGGATATAATATTTATTGGTGGTTTAAGTAAAGGGCTGAAGTTGATCCCTGTCTGAGCGGTCACTTATCAGTCTTGGTCTGCCTTACTAGGGGAGTGTTGATTTTCCACTTTTCACCTTGCTAAATAATGAACGAATTCCTCGTTATAGTTCATGTGCACTAGCGCCAACGAGGTGGCGCCCAACAGTCAAAACTCTCCTGGGTCGATCTTGAATTTAGTGTGACCGATACCAAAAGCTCCATGACCCCGCCCTTCTCCACTGCTGCAACCCTGGAATATTATATTGCAGATCACGTGACATATGCACCCGTGAAAGTAGATGTATTAACTTTTCTAGCTATCAATTTCATATTAAAATTTAATTTTATAAAATAAATAGCATATAATAATAGTTTATTTTACCTTCCATCGAGTCCATGGTAGGAGTCTCTCTCGATATTTGAAGAGTTCCATAAAGTTTTCACTTGGGAATATAATATTGTGCAATTTGTTCAAGAATCCATATGCTTTGTGATTTTTTTTATAGAATTTACATCAAAGCGTACAAATTCTAAAACAAAGTGAACAGCCTTTTCTTCGTTCCTTCATTCCACGATTCCTTTTCTACACCTTCAAACTAGAGTGTAACACAAAGTATATAATATATACATTTTTATATATAATTTTTTTATGCTTAATAATAATATTTTTGTATATCCTATTTTTTTATTTGTGATAGCATAGAACGTGTTCTATGTCAAAATACATTCTACCCTCTCTTCACCCTTTTAACCAGCTCGTAGGAATCAAACTTTAAATACACCTTAAATCATTTTAATCAAGCGTCAACAAAGAAAAAGCTTTAAAACCAATTTTATTCCAGGTTTTATAAAAACTATCTATTAATATGTTTTCTCTTTCTATTAGCACTGAGTTTTACTGATCGTTTGGGCTATAAAATAATTGTGTTATGTATGAGGAAGGTTGAATTTAGAAGGAATGTACCTCCATTTGCGTGGAGGAGGGGGGAAAAACACCTTCACAACCCCAGACAGGGATTAAAACCCCGATCTCCCTGTCATCGGTAGTCCAGTCTATAGCGTGAGTGACGCCTTAGATACAACGACCATCGAAGCGGGTAACTAAATTTATTCTTAGATGTAACAAAATTGATATATTTATTGACAAATTATATTCGACGTCCAGATTCATAAACTATCACGCTCCTACGATTGTTTTAAGGTGAGGGGGAAGGGCATGCGAGAAAAGGGCAGTGTTATTAAGTTTTAATAGAAAAACTTATTTTTGATCAAAATAAATAAAATACTTCTCCAGTAAAATTATTATTATTTTTAGCACCACGTCTTACTACCCGATACGCACTTACGCTAATGTGTAATGGTAGGGTGATTGTGAGATGAAATGGAGTACCTACAGTTTAACGTGGAATCCGAACCACGGATAGAGGCCTAGCACTCCCCACATTCACAAGTTGTGATTAATACACGTCTTGTCAGAGGTGAAGGAAGGGTTTGGCAATTAGATAAATATGTGCGGACCGAGGATTGAACCCGGACTTCCAGCACAGAAGTCCGAAACCTTACCCCTAAACCACCAGGTCACCTTCTCCAGTAAAAACATGTTTACTTTTTATTCACATGGCGACCTCAACTGTTGTTGAATATTTGTCAAGGGTGTCTTGAAATTTAATGACAACTTTTTCTCCTCATTTAAAAAGTTTCTCAACTAATGTCACTATGATAATGATAGATTTACAACTGTTGATATCACCACGAGAATTAAAATTAAACTTTCTAATGGGGCAATATTTTATTTATTTTGGCCAAAAATGTTTTTCTATAAAATCTGCAAAAATACAGGCCTTTTCTCACGTAACCTTTTACCCAACCTTAGTAATATTATCTATGGATTATAGTTAAAGATTGTTAGATTGTACACAATAAAAGATCAATATTGTTGAGGATCACAAATATTTAGAAGAAATATATCATTACGCAATAAAATCTATTTGAGTGTTTTAATTATATTACAAAATAATATATTTTCTTATACTTTGAACAATACTAATAGTACTTATAATAATAATAATTGAGGGGCCTAAGAGGAAAGGGGTACAAGTGACATTTCAGTGAAAAATGAGTTAAGTGCATAAAGCCAAACTAGATACACCAAAGTAGATAATGGCAAAGGGATACAACAAAATTCCCACTCAGTGCTGCTCTCTGGTGACTTGAAATTATACTGTTTGCAGAAACCTTCATCTGCTTACAAGCAAAAGGGTATAAGCTCACTTGTATCTCTCTGCCATTAATACTCTTATCTATCGTCAAACAAATTGCCACCCTCTCAGATTGATTTTGTCTAAAATCATATCAAGTCATTATCAAAATTTAAGTTTCACTATTATATGAAAAATAATCCTAATAGACAGTACTTGGATTCTTCACTTAGTGTCAACAAAATGTTTGAGCTATATTTAGAGACGTGTCAAACTGAAGGAAAATTACCAGTGAAACTTCATTCTTATAGGATGATTTTCAATACTTGCTTTAATCTAAGCTTCCACAAACCTTACAGCGATACATGTACCACATGTGATACATTTAACAACACAATCAAAAATGCAAATGAGGAAGAATATAGAAAAGAAAGTGCCACGTTAAAAGCACTTCACTTACGTAAGGCTGACTTAGCCAAGAAAAATGCAGAGAGTTAGCAAGCAAGTCACCAAGTAGTGTTGCAAATTGTTTTGATTTACAAAAAACACTATCATCACCTCTGTTGACATGCAGCAAAGTGTATTATTTGCGTCAGCTTTGGGTGTATAACTTTGTTGTACATGATCTTGTGACAGGAAAAGCAAATATGTTAATGTGGTCAGAAACTGAAGGTTCAAGAGGCTCTCAGGAGATAATGTCTTGCCTTCTGAGGTTTATCACAGACCTTTCACCCACAGTTAACCATATAGATGCATTTAGTGACAATGCAGGTGAGCAAAACAAGAATAAGAATATTGTCCAATTTTGGTCTTATGTCGTCAGTAATACTCCTGTAGCATCGGTAGATCACCGATTCTTGATGTCAGGACACTCCTTTATGGAATGTGATCAGGATTTTGCTGTTATCGAAAAGGTAAAGAGAAAATGTTCTAATGTTTTTGTTCCTGATGACTGGTGTTCAGTGGTTTCCAAAGCCAGCAGAAAATGCAAAGTAAAAAAGATGGAACTCAACAACTTTCAATCAATCCAAGCAATGAAGATTCACATGAAAGATAACATAGTTGGTATCCGAAAAATGCTATGGCTGCATATTGAGAAGTCCACACCATTTTAACTCTTCTACAAAGAGACTTTAAATGAATAAATGCTCTTTGAACGGCTTGATTTAAAAAAACGTTCTGGCAGACCACCCACCATTGAGCTAACTTCACTCTCTGAAACTCCACTAAAAATTAAACTACCAAAGTTCAGGAACCTAATGGAACTGCTCCCATTCATTCCTCCAATTCACCACAACTTCTGCAAGTCATTGCCCCATGATGTAGAAGGAAGGAAAAGAAAACCTACAGGAGCTCAAGACACAACACGACAAGGAAACATGAATGAAAGTGAAGAAGAAATCGAGGACAACTATGATAACATTTTACAATCAGACTATGATGAATAGAAAAAAAATCATCCAAAATAGAGGTGTCCCATAATGATTAAACTTAGGGTCCCCATTATTTTATGTTTCGCTAGGAAAAAAGAGAATAAAATAATTTTCAAGAATTTTGAGAAGACAATTTTTTCAAACATTATTTTTAGTTGTAGTACTTTTGTAAAACTTCTTACTTTTTAGTGCTTAAAATAGTTTTGTATCAATCAAAATGTGATAAAATTCAGTACTTTTATAAATTAACTGGCACAAACCCTTCAGAGCAAAGGGGTACAAGTGTACATGTTGGAGGCAGAAGGGTATAAGTGAAAGCAAGGGTTTAAAGGATTGTATGATATACTAACAAGATGATGATATAAATTGGTTTCAACTACATGAAAAAACAGCCAAAGTATGCAGCTTTCCACCTAAGTACACACACCAAACAAAATTTTTACTCAGAATTTACAATAACCAACCAACTTTGAAGCCATTTATCTCAGAAGTAAGAAAATTGCACTTGTACCCCTTTCCGTTTAAGCCCCTCAATTATTATTATTTTTGAAACGTGTTATAAAATAACAAATAGCAAATACTAAAATAACACTCTGAAACGTCTTTATAACAACGAGAAAGGATACTATATGTAAATTTATAAACTACCTTTTATTTAAAAATAAAAAAAGCTAATGTAACCACCGTTTGTATTTCTATATTCTCTGTTACTACTAAAACTTTATATTTAATGTAACGATTTTAAATACACCGAAGCCCCCCTCTCATGGGTTTTATTTTTGATCTTTATTTGTAGGCTTTCATTTTGGAGCTAGACTTCAAAAACAACAAAAAACTAATATATATTTAGGCAAATTGTAGTTATAAATGTAACACAATTTTCGTTAATATTCAAAATAACCTTTTAGGAAATGTATAGAACGAAGAGGATTCAAGTTGATTTTTTATAATTAATAATTTTCCAACCATATATTATATATTTATAAAGTAGGTGGATCTTTCCATCTTAGGCCCATATTTTCTAACTAACACTGTACACTTTTTTGATAACGTATTATTGTATACTCTAAGGAAAGGTTATTCACATCTGATATATATGATATATATGATGATATATATGGTTTGTTTATAAGTATTGGCATTTATTTCAATAATATGTTTAAGTATACAAATTAACTTCATAAATATACACGTAGTAGCTCTATTATTAATTTGTTCATGATGCCCATTTTTTTTGAAGCCTGCCATATTTTTCTCAGACTTTCTGGGATTAAAAAAAAAAGAATTTCATCCGAAGCTCCCAATTACTGTATCAAATAATTGTTTTATTCTTTTTATATTATTTACCAGCCTGGTTATAGTATTTACCAGCCTTAGAAGGTACAACATTAAAAACAGATTCACAACTTAAACCAAACTCAATATTTTCATAGTAATGATGGTTTTTAAAAATGGTCTCTTACCTTACATGACTACAAGAAATGTGCGGTGTTCGAAAACAAGGTGCTAAGGAAGATATTTGCTAGAATAAATATGAAGAAACTGGGGAGTGGAAGAGGTTACATAATGATGAGTTACATACATACATCACAATACATTGTTAGGAAAGTCAAGTGTCACAAATTAGGTGGCAAGGATTTACAGTGTGAATGGGAGAATCTAGAATCGTGTTTAGGGTATTTACTGGCAAACCCAATGGGAAGAGACCATTGGGAAGACCTAGACATAGAGGACACTTATAATGGACCTGAAAGAGAATGGGTGTAAGGAGGTGAACTAGATATAGCCAGCTCATGATAGCTAGAGGTTGAATACTTTTTTTTAAGTGCAGCAATGAACTTACGAGTTCCTAATGCCATAGCATAAGCACGTTATTAATCTGTACAACCCATTTAAAAAAATATTTAACTTTAGTAATATTTAAGAATATTTTTAAATTCAAAAAGAATTCATAGCCTAAGACTATGGAGTGATTTACTTAATTAGAATAGCTAATTTTTCATTTATATTAGCTTAACATAATCCTTATATTTTGTCTCACTACATACATTTGTTTTATTTTACTTTTGCAATAATCTAACTATTCGTATTATGCATATACTAATGGTATTTAATTAAATATATATTAAATTAATAATTTAAGTTTATTCGAATGAATTAAATTCTTTATTTAACATTTTCAAACGAATTACACAATACATGTACATTATATATATATATATATTTGTATACTTACTAAGAACAAATTCGCATATTAGTTCACATAAGAAATAACGTGGAAAAGATGAAATGGCACACTAGCCATATTAGTTTGGAATACTTTATATAAGTTTCTTCAATGTTATAGTATTCACTTAAAAGCACAAATATACAACATTATAATTATATAATTTTGCCTTTCTACAAAAACAGCGAGCCAAAATACCTTTTAAGTTAATATTAAGTTAAAAACACATAACATTCACTTACTTCAATTGTTTTTCTTAATAAAAAACATCTTTAGAATTTGTATGTCCAATGGAACTATGTGAATGTTATATTTTGCTCAGATACGACATTCACATTATGTAAGGAACTACTATGAAAATACTATGGCCAAGTGTAATTTTTTATCTTGATAGATAGTACTGAATAGTACCTAAAATATATAGTTTCTATCCTGAAAATAATATTGATAAAATAGTAATAGCATAAAAAAAATTTGAACAAATTTTAGTATAACCAACAAGGACTAAACAATAACTTATTATTTAGTTTTCAAATAGTTTGAAACGGTTAACCTCTAGAGAAAAATTAAACTAGTAACACAAGTAATATTTTTAGATTCTTGAGTTTAAATATTTATTCTAACATGGCTTTAATTATTAGAGAAGAAAACATAGATGGCATACTTTAACTTAGGAAATTTTTTATAATCATGTTGTGTTTGAAACATACTTAATAATAATTTTAAAAAACAACTTATACTATACAGCGTGTTCCCCGAGTTAAACGGCTAAACTTTGAGAAGTGGTAGAGAATAAAAAAACTGGCTCAAAATGTATTTAGTAGATTTTACAGGTTTCGATTTCTTTTCGCGCAGACAACAAAAAAACAAAGTAAATAAGGTAGGTATTAACTATTTTTTCAGATTTATTTTGTTAAAATTGATGGCCTCCAACGCAGACACAAGTATTACACCAATCAATGACAGAACGAGTGACTGACCGACATTGTGCAACTGTTGTTTCTTCGCGCGCTTGCGTTATCCTGTGTCGTAATGATTGAACAGGCACTTTATACACCTTTTGCTTGAGATCTCCCTATACAAGAAGTCAAATGGCGTTAAATTATATAAACGTGGAGGCCAGGCCACAGGTCCAGCACGACCGATCCATCTCCCAGGAAAATTAATATTAGGCCATTGCCAAGAACCTCTGCAGAAAAACTTTTTTTTGTTGCTGTTTGCACGAAAAGGAAGCTAAAACGAGTAAATCTTCAAAACACATTTTATATTAATAAGCTTAACAATTTAACCATGATTTTACTATAAATTAATTGATCACTTGACCATATTTACTTTAAATATTTATAAAAGCCTACGAAATACAAACATAATTTACTACGCAAGATGTTATTCCTTTAGCATATAGAATAACTATTTTTACAGGTTGACACATAACGAATGCGATTAAGCCCGACTAAAATGGTTTAATTATTTTTCTCTAAGGGAAGACTTTGCATGTGTGGATAAATAGGTAAAGGTGAGGCTAGGTAATTAGAAATATTATGTCTAGTCATAGAGCTACAAAAATAATCTGGCATAGAATGCATTTAGTTGCGTGTTTTAAGGATCTGGAATACATTTATTAGGGCACCAGAATTATATGTGAATATTTATACATATAAAATAAAATAAAATAAAATAAAATAAAATTACTGGCCCCTTTTTTTAAAAAAATAGCTTTTAGTTTAAATGATAAATAATGTGGAATGAAATAAAAACACATTTTAAACAAGACTATATATATTTAGGCCTTTTGAATAATTTTGTGTTAAAACATTATATATATATATATATATATATATATAAAATGTCAGAACCATTTATCTTTTAAATCGATCAAAATAATACTAATAATAATAGTTTGCAAATATTTTATTGTATAATATTTTCCATATCCTTAGATCACGCCTCGTTTAGACATAAATACTGATACTCGAAAATATACTCTTATAACATATCACCCAATAAAAGATCGAAATTTCATTTATAAGATAATATCCTTCTATTGATAATGACATAAAACATTACTTTAGTAAAATGTACTAACTTAATAATTAAAAAAAACAAACAATTTGTTATTATGACACCTTTCTTGCATTCTCAAAATAGATCAGTATTCATTTCTTTGACGAGTAATATTTCGGTATTTATATAATCTAAGGGTAAATGCACTATGTCTACACTTCATCTGCATTTAGAATATGTTTCATCTGATGTAATTATTTCATCACTTTCTTATATTAAAGTATTTATTCAATCCTCAGTGCTTTGCAAACTTCCCTAAACATTACCATGATCATGATCTTACATCTAAAATATGTACGATATATAGAACGTATGTATTTATAGTAGAAATTTTAAATATATTTATTATTTAAAAATCATTAAATTATGCTTAAATGTAATACACAAAAACTAAATAAATCAAATAAATAAATGGTTTAAATATAAATTGTACAGTACCAAGGGTATATTAAAATCATCGTAATGTAAAGCTATTATATTTTCTTTAAATTGATACAAACATGTTTTAAAAAATAATGAAGAATACACTTAAATGCATTTTCATTTAAAATTAATAGTACTAAAAGTATGTAAGCCCCTATTTTAGATTGAGAAATATTTAATTCAAACTAATTTTTAGCAACAGCGCATTATATCTTCTATTTTTCTTACTATTTTAATTACGAAATAAAATATTTATGCTGCGATTTTTGGAATTGGTAACTAAAATTTTGAATGTTCTTGATAATGGCTGTAAAATGATAAAATATTGATCTGGAAATTGAGCAATCATATTTGAGGTACAGTAAATTGGTCTGAATACCGGTGGGGTCGAAACATATAATTGAAACCGAGATTTTTAAAAGTGTGGTTCTAGGTGCTAATAGACCTAGATGCGTTTAATGACTGCAAAAAAACCAACACAAAACTATCAATTTGTAAACAAAGAAGTTTGAAAAATCAATATTTAAAATATAGAACAATAGGCTACCTTATCAAAGACCAATTTTAATTGATTAACATAAATAAATAAATCAATATTAATATTATTACAGGTACCTGTAAATATTGTTTGTACTGTATACACAACTTTTTTGACTTTGAATCAAAAATAATAAATTAGTAAAAACATCAAAAAAAGTTATCGATGGAATAATTTGCTTATTTATTAGAATTAAGTGAATCATTGTGCATCGAATTATTCAATAAATCTATAATTTTTCTTTCTCATATCAAGAGAAAGTATTGTAATCGTAAACATTTTTTGAGTCAAAATTACGATGAATCTTTACGTTTTAAATTCTTCCGAAACAAAAAAACGTGGATTTTACAATTATGTATATCCCCCGCTCCTGTTTGTCTGTCCATTCTGTGTTCAAGATCCGAAACAATTTGAGGTATTTTGTTAAAACTTGATATTTTTATTTATTACCTTTATACTTAAGGACTTTTTTTTATTTTGCCCTTGAATCTCATATTAAAGGTAGTTTCTGCGGAGTGATTTTTAAAATTTCAAAATATTTCAAAAATGGCTCTAATACTTTTATTTAAAATTAATTTCTGGAGGGTGTATGACTTTAAAATAAAACCATTTACTTCTTATTCAGGGGAAAAATTGTTTGAGGCTAGTTTGCTGATGAGTTATTTAAAAAAAATTGTAATATTTAAAGAAAAGGCTTAAGCGATTGGTTCAAAATGGCTTTATGGTAAGTTTCTTAACACTATAAATTGTCTGTGTTTTTTGAAAAAATTATTGAAATTATATTTTGCTTATGACTTATTTTTTAAATATTAGATTTTTTAAAACAAATTTATATGTTTAGTTCAAAATTGGTATTTGGGGTGTATTTTATATGATAAATGATAGTATATGTTTATTTTTTAAATTAATTATATAATGGTAACTTACTTATGACATATTTTAGATTAAAAAAAATGGCTTCTAGATTTAATTATAGATAGGAATATTGAAATTGTCTATTATAATAAATAAGTATATATATATATATATACTTATTTATTATAATAGACATTATAATTAATATTATATGTACATTGTTCTTGAATAATTGGGTTATATATATATATATATATATATATATAACCCAATTATTCAAGAACAATTTACATATAATATATTTTTGAAAATTTTAAATTAAAAAAAGGTTTGAACAATTTTGTCTAAAATTTAAATATAAATTATATTTATTTATGTGATTAACAAACGATATGTTTGCTTTTTCTGAGGAATTTACTTAGAGGTAATTTAATGAAAATCCATGTTTGAACATTTTATTCCGATCAATAATGCATTATATGAGAAAGTTACTATGTTTGGATTACACAGCTTTATTTATTTTTTAATTTTAGATGATATCTTGAATTTTGGAGTTTTGAGTATACTTTACGATACCTGTAAATTATAAAAACTGACAAACATATTGGATTAATAGTTTATTTCTAGTGAATAATAAGAAAGTACGATACTTAACAGAATTTCATCAAAATAAAATAAAAACGCTATAACTAATTTTTTGTTTGTAGACAAATTCTGATAATTTCATTAATTTTACAAAGGTGAGGTGTGCGACATAACATGTCCAAGCAATTTTTTTTAGCAAGAAGCATACAAATCCATTAGCATGGAAAACCACACTTATAGAATTCTTGGCAAATGCGTGCACAAAGTTTTCAATAAAATAAACGTCATTTTTTTTATTAAACCCACGTCTTCCGACTTCATAGATACACATGATATAATTTCACTTTCCTTTGATTTAAACTTGATATATATTATAATCGGTTCTTCATATTCATGGTATAAATGAATGAGTCTTATAATTAAATATCCAAATAAGCGTGTACCTAGCGTTGAGATAGAAATTAATACATAAGAAGTCATCTCATTAAAATTATTTTTTCTAAAATTTTAGACAAACCATCTATTTGAATATTTATTATATTATCACATTTTAAAATAAGATCGTACAGTTTATTTAAAATGTTTTAATTTTCTGGTTCACTTTAGTTTTTTTTTCTTGAATAAATGTTTGATGTAATTTTAGCAGGATTATCAAAATAAATGAATATTTATTACATATTTGGAGATTATTCATCATCACGACATGGTTTGTATTAGACAATAAATGAGCTATTACGATATCATTGAGTTTACAATTACCAAAGTGTATTTAATAAAACTCATCTGTTTAGAAAGGTAATGCAAATTCATCAATATAATTAATTTTTTGATTGTTGTTAAATTGTTAACACCTTTCGATAAAAAATAAAGCATTTACAGGAGAGCATTTGTTTTGTTTTGATTATAATATAATTTCCCTATTTTCAATAATTCTGTGTCTAGATCATATATTTAAAGCTAATACTTGTTTTAGTTGTTCTACATAATATTTTTTTCAAATTTTTAAGATGAATTAATTAATAATATATGTATTCATTTAAATATTTATGTAAAATAAGAATACTTGTAAAATATATGTGAGTTTCCTGTCTAATTAGTCTATACTTAGTTATAGCATAACATTATCTAAAACTAAACTTTTTTCTATCAAATTCTGTAATAGATTATTTGCAAATTTTATTAAGCTAAATACTTAAAATAAAACCTTTTTAATATAAAGTCTAGCAGTTATTTTTCTGCAGTCTTAAAAAAAAAGTATTTAAGTGCCAATGAAATGATTTCTAAGTGAAATAAATTCAATTATTTTAATCATTAACTTCATCCCATAAAATAGGTTTCCTTTCCTGTTCTATATTAATTATTTCTTATCATTCGTAATTTACTCTTGTTCAAATTGTGTTTTAAAAGTATAGCAAGTAACTTTCAATTATGAGATTTCTTTTTACAAAAAAAAGAAAAAAGAAGTCATATTGCAGTTACAAATTAATTTCTTCTGTGATTAAGGTTAAAATATTATTTGTCGCAGTATAAGTATTGCAGCGGAACACAGGAGGACACCCATTGTGATACTGTTGGTACGACTGGAATTGCAGCCAGGAATGTCACAGCAATACTGCTTAGTACCCCAAACTTCTGCAAACACACACACAAATAGAAAACAATACTTTATTATTTGTGTATAGACGTTTGACACATGTGTTATTTAAGGTGTAATGGAAGGTAGAGAGTGCTTAAGTCAGTATATTTGCAGTCTTTACAACAAAAAAACGTCTTTGGCCAAAATGAATAAGGCAAAAACATTTATATATCATATTCTGAAAATTGAAAAATGACACTTGGACACGGGAATCGAACCCGGGACTTTCGGCCTAGTACGCCAATGCTCTTTCCACTGAGATATCCAAGATTTGTCCCGTGCCTATGGATAACTCAGTGGTAAGAGCATTGGCGTACCAAGCCGAAGGTCCCGGGTTCGAATCCCGTGTCCAGGTGTCATTTTTCAATTTTCAGAATATGATATCTAAGAGGTGTTATCCTCACTAAAATGCATTAACAATAGTTTCGGCTATTTGTTTCATTAAAAACATTCAGTTAAATTTTCTACACATAGGTTTAGTATAATTTTCTGAAATTACTATCTGCTGAAACAATATTTTATTTATTTTAGCAAAAAAAAAGTATTTTTTCCATTAAAAACTGTAAAAATTCTGACCTTGTCTCACGTCCCCTTTCATACCACCTTAACTGCTTAATTTACAAGAACGGGATGAAAACGGCCATTTTAATAAAATTCTACAGCATAAGCTTAGAGAGAGGATTAAAAAACAACCTTGATAATATCGCACGTGGAAATACTACGTCAATTACGACCTTTACCTCATTGCCACTATAATACAATATATATTTCTAACAACAGCTTCAGTAGCCGAACGGTATAAGGCGTCACTTTCTTGTTGGACTGGCCAGCTGATGACGTGAAAATCGGGGCTCGAATCCCAGTCAGGTCTGCTGAGGGTGGTTTTTACTAAATGGGTTCCTACTCTCTTTTCACGGAAATGCAGGTAGATTACCTCCAAAAATATCAGGCTACTAGGCTACAGGCTGTCTCATGTTCGATTCCGGTCTGGTATTTTGGGTATTCTTACCGAAAGGAGAATCACGCCAACGGTCACCAGGGTTTGGTTAGTTAAGTTTAAGTTAGTTTTAAGTATTTCCACACCCTCAAACTCATTATCTCACTAATCTCATCTGATCTCATCGGGAGATGGAAAGGATGTACGATTAGTACATTCGGGTGGGCCTTGGGCAACGATATATTAGCACTGGATAATCTTTCCCCAAACTGGGTTACGAATGATGTAACCCAGACGTGCAATATTAATATTACCTCTAAAATGTTTCATTCCTAATCCTTACTCCATTTGAGTAATTATCATATATTCTTATAACATAAATAAGTAATAAGATATGTTGATAAAAAAAAATTGTTAACCAACATCTTAGACAATGTAAATATTGGTTGGGGGGTAATAATAATTAATATATCAAATTCCAATTAAAATATATATATTGGGCCGCTAAACACAGGTTTAATTTTAAATTTATTAATTATTTATACATCTATCACGCCTGAGACCCTCATTGGTGTTCAAGTAGTCTAAGGTGCTAGGTCCACATTGAGATTGCTCTTCGTTGGTTGGTTTGAAATCCTGGACTGGGTTTATTAGACAGAGGAGTTTTCACGGGTAATCTTACCATCCCATTTGCACGCTAATGCAGGTGCACTTCTTCTATCTTTCTCATCCCTATTTACGCTTTAACAACCCCGGTTTTCCTCCTAAACAAATCATTTTAAATATATTCAGTCAAATTAAAATGTTATCCAAAATAATAATACGTCAAACTAAAAAATATTTATTGAAACTTGCGTTCACCTAATAATTAACGGTTTGATTATTTTTTAAATCTATTTTCAAAATTGTTTAATGTTTATATTATGAGCGAGTTAACTATGTTAATTCATACTAAGGTTGTAGAGTAACACATTTACTCGATGGAGAACGTTAATAGTTCACTACTTGGCAGAGCGGTCGTCGAGTTGATATGGAGGACCAGTGTTCAAATCCCTGCCAGGATGTTTTTTTTCTATCACCGTAGTTACTACCCTTAGGGTTATAGTCATATGTTATAGATACACTAATGTGTTAAGGATGAGGAAAGTTATATTTATAGAATGATTACTCTGCATTTTCATGATAATAGAGTGGAAGACCATTTAGAAAAAAACACCTTTGTTGTATCAAACTGGAGTTCCTACCCCGATCTCACCCTAGTTTATAGTCCTATCTATCGAGAATACGAGTATACCATTCGACCACCAAAGTGTCGGGATTTCATTATTTTTTGAATTAACATAAATCGCTTCTTAATAATGTCATCTGAAAATTAGTGTTTGTTTTATGCCTACTATGAAAACGAGAGAATGTAAATCAATCTTTTATGTATTTTATTTAAAATTTCAACATAAAAAATATACATTTAAAAAAAACAACCAAAAAATGGTGCAAATAGATTTATTTATGAGATAAAATAAAATTAAAATATACATTTTAAATAATTTTCTTGATATAATTGATTTAAATTAGATGATTTAACTAATTCATCATACTTTTTTGTGCATTAATTTTCCAATCAATCATAATCTGATATTTTAATAGTAAAAAGTCTAGTGTCTAATGGTTGATAATTTAAACTATAAATTCTAACTATAGGTATAAATCACTTGCAATTTCTAAACCGACTGATTATATCAGCACATGACTTATAAACGAACTGGGATTTTAAATACACAACATTCATCAGCCGGTCGTTAATACATCAATATACCCCCCCCCACCTCCCTCACCATCAGGTTGTACGCATGTGTTAACAAAACTAGTTGAATAAGGATGAAGAAGGTGGAATTTCAGAGGAAATTTAACCTCATTTTCACGAAGGAAAATCTGGAAGTCATTTAGGAAAAAATCGTCCTCAAAATATTCGACCATAATTCGGTCCCCGATTTTTCAGTTTACTTTAAAACACTATAATAATTACACGTTAGACTATGTGGCCACGGTCGCAGGCTATACTTATAATATATTTTGCATATACCATCACGAATTTGTATTTAAAATAGGGATGTCAAACTCATTTCTTCGGTACCTCGATTTTAACTGATATCGAAAGAATCGATAATCGATCTTAATATTACGATTATCTATATTTCCGATTCTTAGCTCTCAATGAAGTTACTGACAACTTAGTAAAACGGAAAAAATTCAGGATGAGTAGTAATCGATTATTTCGATAATAGTTTATTTGCTGTTAATTGCTACATATTTTGGTTCAATTAACGACCGTATTAGGTGAACAGACTTGTATTTTTTATTTTTTTTATTTGCTATACTATGAAGTTGAATAAAGATGTTTGTATATGAGATTGGAAAAATAATGAAATAGGAAATTTTCAAGAATCGAAATCGAGAATTAAAAAATCGAAGTTGAGCTAAAGAATCGGAATCGAGAAAAACAGGTATCGTGACATCTTTAATTTAAAGCTATCTTTTTTCGTTTCTTCTTAAGTCAACATTTCCGAAAATTGGATTTGATGTGATTTATATCCATCCGGAGCTGGGCACGCACTCAGGCCTTAAACTGGTTAGTGCTGACTGCACCATCTGGTAGATATCCCATGTACTAAGGGAGTTCAGGATATGTTGTGGTTCCCCGTTGCCTTCCACACCAAATGCCTATGAGTGAGCGCGACAGGGCCTATCATTTTGGCCAGAAAGGTATTTCCATATACCATGCAGGTTTTTCCCCAAGCAACAATCGAAATGGGACCGACGGCTTTTCTTCCCTTCCGATGGGACTTGTGAAATTAATTTTTATCGCTCAAGAAAAATCTTGTCCTATGCTGGGTTTGAACCCACAAACATCGGTTCCTGAGGCAAGCACTTTATCCAAAGTCCACCGAGATGAACTCGCTTTTGTCTAATGATCCCAAATTTTGGCACAGGTTTTCTAACATTTTAAAAGAGTATTATACTTTTCATGTTTCTATGTTAAAATTAGTTGTAAAGTAATTAACAAATGTATAATTTAGTAGATTATAGACTACTGAATAATATTCCACTAAACTATTTTTTCTTGTAAAATTAAATTAAAAGGTATATTATATGTTTAATATCTAATTAAAGTTTTATTTTATAATTACAAAAAAGGAAGTATTAAAATTTGATAAAATGTAGTTCAATTTTCAAATTTAAACATACAGGTGCAATTTATAATTAGCTATAGTGTAAAGGTAAGTATAGTTAGTGAAAAATGATTAATTTTACCTTTTTCAGAGCACTGTACGATGCAATCTCGAACAATACTCCCCTCGCTGACGTATTAAAAAAAAATAAATAAATAAATAAACAAAAAAATATTACATAACTTACAAAGTAAGTAACTGTCTAGAATTACGTGATAGATTATTTTAATTATAGCTTTGGTCTAATCTTTAACAGATTTTAACCAAGCCATACGAGGTTTCCTCTTTGTTTAAAAGGTCATTTCAAGTCAAATAGTAGAATAAATAACATACAATGTAGCAGTAATTAATTTTTCTAATGATTTTAAAAGAGACTATGTAGCTCAGGTAAACGTCCTGATGTTCAATAAATACATACACTGATGATAATATACGTCAAGTTTTCTTAAGGCGGTTGGCCCTTTTCATTTGGCGTGGAAATGCAGAACCGTCGGAACAAGAATTTCTTATTGTTTTGCAATGTTCTTTTCGGAAACGGTTTATTCAAGAATAGAAACATGTTAATTAAGCTATACTTTTTACATACACACCTCCTCTATAATTTTAACAGTTTTAAAATATCGATAAAATTGACATTTTTCAATAGAAAACTACTGGCTTTATAACAAAAAATAAGAAAATGTAACAATTAATAAACATAGATACATTATTTTATAAGGGGTATTGAAAATATTAACATAAAAATTTCACTCGTTCTCGAAAAAACTGTTATTCCCAAACGTATGAATTTTCCGCAAGACCTGCTCGGTAACTGGCGAGGAAGGATACATTGGTTGGTTGTGAAGCCACGCCATGCCTTTGACCCTCCCACCCACCATTCCACAAAATAAGTTTTAGACCTTAAAAAGGTTTGTATCAGAAAACAAAAGGTTTTATTTTTACGTTTAGTTTGAATAATATTTTATCTTAATATTATTATTATGAATATTTTTTCGTAGGTATCGATTAAAAATATCAACTTTAAATCCAAGGTGAATAGGAATAGGAAATATTTCAACGGTAACGATAAGAAAAAATACAATTTAGAATAGGTTTCATTGTGTATCTATGTACGTTAAACCTACAAAAGCGCAGTTCATGAAGATCTAAATGAGACATATTAGATATACGAACTACTATTTATTTGAAGTTTATTAAGTACTAAACCTTTTTTAAATGTATATAATAAGTAGTAATATAATTATTGATTAATGCAGATTATTATCAAAGATCTTTATTGGCTCTCAAAAATTGTATAGTTTTATTAATATTAAAGATTCCAAATATATTTAGATAGATACATTTTAACGAGTTTTTTCCTGGTTTGTAATCTTTTCTTGATAGATTTTGATCAATGTTATTAAAGACAAACAGAGAAAGGCAAGGAAAAAACTATATAATTTGTTTGCATAATTATTCTGTACAGATATATTTAGAATGTAGGCCTATCATAAAATTAACTTATTTATAGGAATTGATTTTAATTCGTTATTCACCCGATAAATTTTCAATTTAGATCAATTTTTATCAATTAATTTCACCCTTTTTAACAGGCTATAATAAATTAAAGGTGTAATGTAGCGCCATTTAACAAGCCAAGAAGGGAAGTAATCCCTGAACGTTTTTCCCTAAGTTTTTTTTGCGACCCGTAAATTTTTCTCATTTCCATGCGAACTTCCTAAATCATATTAAAATTATCTCGTTTCGTTCCCTTAAGCCAGATAATTAGTTTATTGGAATTAAAACATAAGAACGAAAAACACGCATTTTGTTTGTCTTGGACCATTATACTTGCGGAAAACTACGATAGGAACGAATTGATTTTTAAGTGAAACTTTTCAAATATATATATTTGCGAATTACAACCCTAGGACAATAAAAAATTATGAATTAAAAAGGATATAATATGAAGGGTTGTTTGATCGGCAAAATATAATTGTTCACACGATAAACTTTCTAATTTTGCGTCTAACACAAGCAAACGTTATATTTAAAAATTAATTATCTAAGTATTTTATACTTAAAAGTTTTGCGCACATACAAGAAAGTAATGATTTGGTTCAGCTTTTCTGTTTTTTTTTAAATAGTAATTTCGATCAATAGATATTTTAAAGTAATTATAATGTTTTTATCAAAGACTGAAGACTGATTTAACTAAATAAAAACTTTTGCAGTACGTTAAATTTCAACTAATAGCTACTAAGTGCTTTATTACTGAAAAGATCGAATAAAATGTAAATTAGGCTACAATAGATTGTTATATTAAAATTTAAATGCTAAAAATAATATTTTTAAAAACTTAAATGATACACATTTAATTTTAAATTGCTCTTTTCTTATACCTTTTGTTACTTTATATTTTCTCTTGAATTTGATAAAACTATAAAATACATTATCTATCGATTTTTGTTCTCATAAAACACATTTTTAAATAAACAAAAAATATTGATGACCACTTCGTGAAATCAAATGCATTTTTCAAAGTAATAAGTTTTGATATGAGCATATAAACTTACAACCCACCCCTTTTCTTCTTATAAAAGGATAATATATTTCCATTATCATAATTTTATAGAGGCGTTGCTGTAAAAAACGATTCCTATACATGTCGGCATGAGCCACCGACTTAACTCCTTTCATTTTTGGTGGGAAGGGGAAAGGTAGAGCGATCCAGGTGACTGTTAAAATGAATTTTTGAGGTTGACTACATGCCTGGGACAGGTTAGAAAGACCGTAAAGCAAAGGGCCCGTACAAAAATCTATGTTTGTCTGACTTACACTGCTGCTGCGTTATTATTTTTTTGTTCCTCTTTACGTAGCTTTTCTCTGCTTGGGTTTTTCAGGTTCACCTCCACTATTTATACATTGTTTATCTTTTTTTTAGTACTATTTTATATTTTCTCCCTTATACCAACGCAAATACTGTAATTTTATTTCTTTTTATACCAGTTTTATTTACCTTCTCTTTTGGTAATTCTATGTTTCTTTGATGACTTGCATTATATTATTCTCTTTGTTTTAACTTATTCTAATAATAGTTTGACGTACAAAGGTATACAGACAAACTTTGTTAATTCATTCTTCCCTTTAGAAACACTACCCGCTTCCCACATTTTCATCTCTAATCACAGCACCAGGGCATTTAATTTAGTCATGTTCTGTAATTTGGACGTGTGAAATACTCAATCAAAACATACAGGTAAACAATGACACAGTTACACGATAGCATCGTGTCAATTTTTTTCCGTGCTTTAACAACACTCACAACTTATATTAGTTATATAAAAAAGATTAAATTTTAATTTGTTGAAAGCTATCTATACTATTATTTGAAGAAGGCACCCTGTAAAGCTTTTAACCAGACACCAACCTGCTTCGGTTGTCGCGTGGAAGGCGTCACTCCCACAGTAGACTACTGTCGAGGACAAGAAAGATCGAGGTTCGAATTCCAGTTGGGTGTACTAAGGGTGGTTATCTAAAATAGTTTATCCACCTCCCTCCACGCAAATGTGGGTTCATTTCCTTTCAATTCAACATTCTTCATCACTAACTCATCAGCTTGATTGGTATATATGTGTATGACTTAAATGGGTAGTAAGAAGGGGTGTTAGAAAAAACCAAACAAGATGAATACTGTAATATTTTAGTGAATCATTTTTTATAGTTTTATTTTCATAACTTAGTATCATAGTATTTTTTATACTTTTAAATTAAAATTATCTGTCATCGCACTATCAAGAATGCAAACAAAGATACATTTTGAAAGCTTTTTTTACAGCAAATTTTTAGAATTTAAATTTAGACGGTAAGTTAACAACTGAACATTTTCCCTTATTTGAATATATGACTGACGCTCTTTGTTATATTGAATAGTTTAGTTGACTAATATGATGGCTTACATACTTTAAGAGATAAAAATGGACCGATTTGATTGGTCCATAGTGAAACAAGTTACATAACTTTTTTTTCCTGGACATTTACTTACTGGTTATCATATTGTTATGTGATTTGATACAATAGGTCCCATCTGTTATTTGATACAATTGGTCCCATCTGTTTTTGTTGCATTTTTGTTTCTCTCTCTCTCTCAGTAATCGCAAATTATAGCAGCACTTGCATGGTATAATTACCATAATTAGTTTCAAAGATACAACATAAATTTATATTTTAAAAATATCTACACATATATCTAACTCTCCATGTTGTGTGAATCATGTGTTCAAATGCACGTTTCTTGCATCAAAATGGGACATTGAAATAAAACAAAGTGATCAAAAATACAAGTGACTTAAACACATTATAATTCAAAGTGAATTAGAAAATCTTTGTGATAGTTAAAAGTGATTGAAATACTCCCATTAGCGGCTACTAGGTCTAATTCTTTAGACTCTTATCATCCTTGATACAAAGTCTGGGGTTCAAATACTCGTTATACCCACGAGGTCTGACGCTCTACTCTCGCAGTAGATTAGACTGCCAATGAAGGAGAGATTGAGGTTCAAATCTCGGTCGGTGTAATAAAGGTGTTTTTTCCAAAATGATTTTCCACTCTTCCTCCACGCAAATGTGGCTACACTCCCTATTAATATAACCTTAATCCCTACAAAACGTTGGCGTATTTAGTACATAAGGGTCAAATCCAAAATGGTACTAAGACGCAGTGATAAAAAAATAATAATTGATAGATACATTAAGAGTGGTTTTATAAATGTTACTTATCACTGTGATTTTTCGCTTTTCTTAAAGCTAATTGGGGTGCACTTCCTCTAGATTACGTATTATAATTCTATCTCTTAAATCAAGTGGTTGATTATTCTTGAACTAAACATAGTAATTATAAGTGACTATTTAATTAAAATTAATAACAGCTTTAAATGGAAAGAAGTGATTTAAAGTAATATTATTTAGACTAGTATATATTTATTTTACTAAATAGAGATCAACTAAAAATAACAAAATATATATCAATTTTTTTCATCCACACAAATGAAAGTACCTTTCTTCTAAATTAAACCTACCTTAGCTCTAACACATTATATTAACTAGTATGAATATACGCTACTAGCCCGAAAGAATGATGTGACAAAAAAAACACATAATTATGAATTACCCGCTTCGGTGGCTGCATGGTATAACGTGCTAATCTCGCAGTAGATTAGACTGTCGTTTATCAGGAGATCGAGGTTCGAATCTTGGTCAGGTGTCCCAAGAGTGGTTTTTACAAAATGACTTTGTACTCTCCCACTATGTGAATTATAGTACACTTCCTTTAAATATAGCCTACCTAATACCTAAAAGCCATAAGCATGATTAGTATATAAGTTGGAGTGCTAAAAATAATAATTAAATAATTATGAATTAATATTTTATCTAACACGATGAACATAAAATTAATTTTAACATGGTTTATTAAGATAAATGCACAAGGCTGTATTAAATAGAGGACTACATAATCATTTAAAAAACACACGAAATATTACTGTTATGATTTCGTTAAATGTCTAACGATTGAATAAACCAAGCTATAAAGTTTATGCTCACCAAGTAAAATACACATATACATTAAGTATAATTTCGAACTAATTACCGTTAAGGCAAAGCTGACTGATTTGTTTTTTTTTTGAGGTAAATTAATTTATAAATTCGGTCCCGGCACAGATTTATCTGATTGCTAAACCTTTCCTTCACCTCTGACAAGACATCTTGTGAATGTGGGGAATGCCAGGACTCCAGCGTGGTTCGGATTCCACGTTAAACTGTAGGTCCTCCATTTCATCTCACAATCACCCTACCATCACACATAAGCGTAAGTGCGTATAACCCGAACGGGTAGTAAGACGCGGTGCTAATAATAATAATAATAATAATAATAATTAATAAATTTTAGACTCGATTTAAACCTATGTAACATTAAAACGTAATTAAAAGTGGACAGTTTAGAATAATATTAACATCTACATTTACTGTAGTTATTTGAGGTGTTTAAAGCGAACTTTCTGAACCGACTGATATCAGCACACTAGAATATAATCAAGAGAGAAAAGATCTATACTTTTTTCCGGGAAAGGTATTTTCACATACCTTACAGGTTTCTTTTGATTGCTACAATCGACATGGGGCAGAAGAATTTACTTTCCCTCCAAAGTAGGTTGTGCTAAGGATTTTTATCGCTCAGGAAAAATCCGTTGCCCCCGGATGGGTTTGAACCCACCAACATCAACTAAAATCTTTAACATTACTTAGTAATCGATATTAGTTTGAATAGAATGATTGGAAACAACATTTAGTAATTTAAAATTTGTTTGTTGGATTAATATAAACCTTCTTTTGCCATAAAAAAATTACTATAGCCTGTAGCAGTAAAATATAGAAGAAATTTTCATTTTCACTCAATGTTTTTAATTTTGATTCCAAGTAAACTTATCGAAATGAAAGATTCAGCTATGACGTGATTATAACTCAATCTGCATATATTTAAAAAATTAATATGAGATAATTGAGGGTTACATTTGACAAAATTTCAAAAAATTTCAACCACTGTAGAAAATAAATTATCTAATATTATTTTCAAAGCTCACGTTTATTTAATTTCGAACTTTAAGGTCACAATAATATGACGATACTCTGAACAAAATAACAGGTATTTAAAAAAGATGTATATATTGTAATAATAACATAGTAATTATAGTAAGTATAGAAGTAATTAAGAAGTAATACTTTGTGGTGTTACCTCGACATAAAATATTATAGTATTTTTCATACAGTGTAATTTTTAATCTGATGACCCATTAATGATGGGTAAGTGACTTTAGATGTGGTTGTATCTAGATCACCTAATTATATTTATTTTAATATTATTATTAATATATCAAGAACCAAATCCACGTATTCTATAAAGAAATCCACCCTATTTTCACTTGGAGATTGCTCAAGAATATGATAAAATAGGTAGCTTCCTTTGTATTATACTACTATAAAGCCACATGGCTGACTCACTCACTGACATTAATGTTTACCCACTTCCAGATGAGCTAGAATCTTGAAATTGGGCAAACTTATAGCTTCTAGCCTGTAACCGACGGGAAAATTCCAAAATGTTAATGTTAATTTTTAACTCCCGAAAAATGTTTAAAATGACGGTGCAACTTTAAAGTCGTTGTGGATCTTTCTTTGGAGGTCTCTTGTGGCTAAACGGTACGACCTATCAAAAAAGTCTCTGGAATTACATTAGTTTACATCCACTGGCAAAGAAAATCCACTGATGGGTGGAGGGAGCAAATCGAGTGTATATATACATATAGCGAGAGAGAAAATATCCCTTTCGTACCCACTTTGGTGGCCGCATGGTTTAACACTCGCTTTAGATTAGAGAGCCGAAGACGGGGATATCGGGGGTTGATCATGGTCGGGTGCAGTGAGCGTGATTTTTTTACAAACAGTTTTCACCCGAATTTACGTGGAGGCATAATTGAAATGTATCTTAAGTTAAACCTTCCTGGTCCCTAACAAATTTGCGTAGCTAATATATATGTGTATATCCCGAACGGTTAATAAAACGCGGTGATAAATAGAAAAAAAAGGAAAATACGTTGGTGGTATACTCCTAGTACAAGCTATGCTAATGTGTTAGGAAAGAGGACGGTTACATTTAGCAGGAGCGTACCTATATCTGCGTGGAGGGAGAGTTGAATTCCTAACATCCACCTCTCTGGCATTGGCTGTCGAGTATATTGTTTGCATGACGTTTTACACCATTTCATACCAAAGCGGGCAATATAGGAAATTGAGAATTAATACGGTTTGTACTATAAATGTATTATTATTATTATTACTATACTAGATTGTGATTCCTCAACATAGTGTATCAGTGCATTTTATAAAACAAATTCAAACCAAATAGATCAGTTTCTTTTACTTGTATAATTACGGTGGTTTTATTAAGTGATACATTTAAGTTATTTACATTGAAAATGACGCATGGACATGGGAATCGAACCCGGGTCTGTGTTATCTGATATACCATGATATTAACTGGCCACTGATAATATGTAACTGATGGTTTCCGCACGTCCATCACAGACTTCTATTTAAAATATGAGTGAAGACTAACCCTTAGCATGTGATTACTCCTGGGTAGTAAGTTCGAGGTAATGGGTTTGATTCCGCTGTCCAGGTTTTATTTTTTCAATTTAAAAAATACGATATTTGTATCCGGCCATAACCGTAGATAACAAATATAATAGCTTAGCAATTTAATCCATCATACATTTTAATCAAGTCATTCTGGACAGACTAATACCAGCGCTAATTATTCGCACATTAATGTAATTATGTATACTTACAGATTCAGTCAATGCTCTTACTTACTGCACATGGAACGTAACATATGGAAAAAAAAAGCGCTAGCTAAATACAAGTGGGTCAAAAGTTCGGACATAATGGTTGCATTAGAGCCCCGAAACGAAGTTTCTTTTTGTAAATGCTTGGATCCACAAGTTTTGGAATGGGTGATATAAAATTAATCGTAAGCTTGTTGACACTAACATTTGTACAACATATATTATTGTGGCAGCTTTGGCTAATATCTCACTTTATTATTATTATTTTATAATTATCAATGTCTATCAAAAGTGAATTTTAATATCACATTAACTGACGTGTAAATGCATAAAAATATATTCAGTAGCTTATCTAACTGTCAGATTCAATGATTATGAATCGATTTATAGGAATATTAAATATAAAACCTGCATATGTGTCTAATATTTGAGTGACAATAATTGCTAACATTCTAAAACATATTTAATTATATAAGTTGATAATTTTATTTACCTAAATACCTTTGTATTTATTTCAGTCATGGTTTATTAAATTTTCGTATACTGCTGTATTTTAATTTAACGAATGACAGGTAATGTGGTGAATTTTTAAGTTACCAACATTTGTCATATGATCACATAGATATTGAAGACGATAATTTAGAGATTACTGCTAACAACACATCATTTGACAAGGTTAACGAGTTTTAAAACTTCGGCACAATGTTAACAATAATGGAAATTAGGAACGCATACTGTCGGTAAATCACATTATGACTTGGTCAGTAAGCTTCTAACAGATTGTCTGCTGTCAAGGAATGTAAAACACAGAATTTATTTAACAATAAATTTACCTGTTGTTCGTTACGGGTGTGAAACGTGGTCTCTTAGTTTAACATAACAAAAATAAATTTAGGGTGTTAAAAACAAGAACCTTAGGAAGATATTTCATCTAAGAAGGGATGAAGATATTAAGTAGTGGAGGAAGTTACATAATGATAAGTTAAATACTCTGTACTCATTACAAGATATGTTAATGAAATCTTGCAGATTACGGTGGGTAGGAAATGCAGCGTGAATGGAAGAATCTAGAACCATATTCAGGGTATTGACTGGGAAACCCATTAGGAAGAGACCACTGGGAAGATCTAGACGCAGATGGAAGGATAACATTAGAATGCATATGGAAGAGATGAGGTGTAATGAAGTGGACTGGATAGAACTAGCTCAAGATTGGGATAAGGTGTTTGAGGGAAATTGAATAGAACTAGCTCAAGATAGGATTAGTGTGCTATGAGGGGGACTGAAAAGGACTATCTCAAGATAGGGGTAGCGTGTAATTAGGGGAATTGGATAGAACTGGTTCAATATAGGGGAAAGTTGTTATGAGGACTGAATATAATTAGCCAGAGATATGAGTAGGATGTAGTGAGGTGGACTGGTTATAACTAGCTCAAGATAAGGATAGGGTCCAGTGAGGGGGACTGGATAGAACTAGCTCATGATAAGGATAGGTGTCGTACTTTTGTAAGTGTGGCAAAGAACTTTATGGTTCCTAATGGAATAGAGCAGGTATATTAGGATATAGAAAGAGCAAGTGATATATATATTTGTGTGTGATGTGAGTTTACATTCTTAACGTATACTCTAAACCTATGGTTCCCGAACTTTGGTGCGCGTACCACCAGTGATACGAAAAAAACATTCGCAGTGGTACGCCGTGAGAGCCAGACGAAACAAGCAAATTAATTTTGTAAAAAGATAGGGCCTCATGAAATCTTATAAATACATTCGGATCAAGTCCAGCCAGAAGTAAAACAGATTCAAACAGTGATTGGAGTGCTGGAAACACTGATTCAAGCTCAGACAACGGGTGAAGCTGCGTAGTCTGTGTTATTATGTCCCTGGGCGCCAATAAAAATGTACCGAAATACTAAATATTCAGCATCATCTCAGTGGTAATCTTAATTACACAAATTTTTGGGGAGGTGCACAATTTAAAAAGTTTAGGAACTATTGATCTAAACTAAAGTAAAATATAAGTTTAAATACAAATAAGCAGTGGAATCAGTGGTTTATAACTTTAATCTAAGGCTAGAGCATTAGGAGGATAATTTTGAAGGGAATGTATCAGTATTAATTGTCAGTTAAAAAGTATATAAAATTTGATTAAAAAATTTGCCAACGAAACCAATGTTGACTATACCTCGGTATCGTATTTCAGAGTCTGACGTTATAGCCGCTCACCTAAACCTGCCGGTGAAATTTTATGCCAATGTAGTTCGTGTTTACCAAACAGGTAGAATACTATGTCTTACATGGTATACGCCTTGCTTTTAATCCACACTCTCTACCTTCATATATTTGCTTCGTCACTCGATCCACACTCGTTCTCCCAACATGACCAAACTAACGTAAGACACTTCTTTCACATTTACCTCTTGGATTTCCTTAGAAACCGCACTATTTCATCATCCATTCATTAATGAATCTTTATATATACATATTTTTTGTGATACACATTGATAAGATTTTACCATAATATTGTTATTTTAAAAGTATTGATAGTACCTATAAAAAATTACAGCTGCAGTTTAAACAACTTATTGAATGAATACATTAAAATAGATCAATAACTTTTCTGTCAGATATGTTCATTGGTTAGAAAAAAAGGAATGTAAACAGACAAACAGAGAAACTTAAATAAAAGCATAATATAATTTTTTGAGTTCAAGGGCACAATAAAGCCAAAATACATCCTAATTCCGAGATCCCCCCCCCCCAATAATCACAACTTTTCTATTTGGTAAAGTAAGATAAACAAAAGTAACACACAATAAAAAAGTTAAAAAAACAAACCAACACCTTAGCTTTGAAATATTTCACTTCAAAAAACACACAATAAAAGTAGTTAATTAAATAGTATAGAATTACATATTATATAATATATTAGATCTTTATGCATGCCATTGAATACACCTACATTCTCACTAATCAAAGAAAGGGAGACAAACCCAAGGGCAAAGTTAAACTAGTTTGTCAAAGCCCCTCCACAAGCCCCCCCTCCCAATTACCCCTTAAACTAGCTTGTTTTGACCTTCCGATAACCTCGTAAAACGTCCTATTTTATTTACAACTTAAACTAGATTACTGCGTAACGAGCTTAGCAGGTCGCTAATCCAATGAGTTCACATTGTTGACGATTGTGTGAGTGAGAGGGAGGGAGCTGGAAGGGACGAGGGAGGGCGCTTGTTTGCCCACAATTCACATACGTTCACTAGTTGCAAAGGTGAAGGGGGAGGGGTCATAAAGGGTAAGGAAAAATGTAGTAAACAATCAATCCGTGTATAGGTAGGTAAAAAAGACCGAAGCAAACAATTACTGATCACTGATTACCGAAAGCAATTTATTTAAAAGAAAAAAAAATGCATTTGATTAAAAACTAATATAGCCACTTTACTTCAAATTATATTTACCGTATAGGTAGAAAAGTAATACAGTACAATTAAAAAAAACTCTGACATTTAATTGAAAACTCTTTGATCAATAAATACACTTCCTGTTAGAGTAAGCTCTAATAACACTTGAATGACAAACTGTGCTATATGAACCAGAGAAAAAAATAATTAAGCAATAAAACTATTTTTGGTTTATTTACTCAAATTAAATATATTTACTTACGTATTCAGGCTTAAAATAACTTTGGGATTGAACAACGGTACTAGTATTAAATACTTCACCCCTGTCGAACCTTGTAATACTATGTGTAAATGGATATCTATGACAAGTTGACATCACCTATATCAAGGCGTTTGTATTTTTTTTTAAATCAACCACTTGTGGCAGTTAATATTTCAGATATTTAATCTATGGGTACAATTTAAAGAAGCGAATATTAAGAGAACTAATTAAAACATACATTTAAATAGGGTTAGTAGGCGCACCTTTTAACTAATATAGTAGCATAACTTAACTATATTATATCTCTTTAATAAATTGTGCAATTGTAATGTATTTAGTTAATATTTAAAAAAAGATTTTAGCAATAAAAATGTTATGGTTCAAGTTTGATATGTATCTTTAAGTTTTTATAAGACTTAAAACTCTAAAAATTGGCCCTTACATTTCTGTGACTGTTTGTACCTGCGACTACAGCTGTAACGGTTTAATGTATTTAATTCACAAACTTGAAATTTATATGTTTTTATAATCTTGACCTAGGATTAAATCGTGTTTTTGATTCAGATTTATAATTAAAGATAATTAGCTGATAACCGATAACGATTTTGTACAAAATGTATGTCTACAATATTTTTTATATTGTAAGAATACTTCACAAACATATTTTTCAAAGAAAATGTACTAATTACTGATTTTTGAAAATTTTAAATATTTATATATTTTGAAGTTTTTATAATTTTTTCGTACCTTGGGAAAACGATAAGCCTATTTTGTAACTTCTTTTTAATATATTTCTTATAAATGTATTACACATTTTTGTCTTTATTTATATATTTAAAGTTAACTTTATTAATTATACTTATTTCAATTTTGAAACGAAATTATGTCTAAAACATACTCATAGTCATGTTGTATAACATTCACAACTCACCTATGTAATGTATCGATAGCAACTTAGTTTTCCGCGATTACAATTTATTTTACAAAGCAAACATTAACTAAACTATTACGCGTGGGTATGTTTAATAATTAATATACTCTTTGTTTACAATACTTCTAAGTCAGCCGGTTTTTTTCTACCCTCTTTCACGAATGCCAAGTTAAATAAAACTACGCTGGAGCTATTTGAAATTCCAATCACAATATTGATTTCCGGAAGTTTGATGTTAAAAGTCTGGCGTGACGTCTATGTTTGATCAGTTAATTGGTAAATTGGGTCGCCTGCTGACTCAAGTCCCCCTAATTGTTACCTGCGTCACCAAAAGGGCTGACCAAATTACGGTGGTATAATAATGAATATATTTCTAGACATGAACAAATGTTTAACTTTTATCTAAAAGAATATCGTTGTTTATGTGTGAACACATTTTAAATGTAGTGAAATCGTAGTATACTCATATCTATACTATAAAAAAATTGCGTCAAAATTAACACAACTTAAAATTATTGTTACTGTATATCAGAAATGATAGTTGAAGATAATATAAACTGACGTATTCATATATTAAAATATTTGTTACCTTAATACTCGTTATTGGCTATGAACATTTTCATCACGCTAACGTTGTGAGTATTAGGAATATTTAATTTAGAAGAAGCTTAATATAATGTACGTGCAGGGAGATTGGAAAACCGTAAATAAAAATTACCCTCAGGATATTTCGCCAACATTTTGATCCTTACTTTTCTGTCTCCGACAAACAAAACCAGATGAGAGAGAAAACTTTACCCGCGTGCCCACCATTCCGGGTCAATCTGTTGTTTATATATAGAGAATGGTAATAGATATGACCAATGTAACCTAAAATATCTAAAGCTATTCAAAACACGTAGCTTCAAATAAAGTAGACATGTCTAGCCTTGTCTAAAACATACACACATACATGCATACATACACGCATACATTGTGAAAGAAATTAATCGGGTGGGAAATTTGGCCCTGCTTGTTTGTTTCAAGAGACTCAACGTCGGGTCAGATCGATGACGTTTAGATGCAGGGAGCTCTCTACATTCCGTAAAATAGTTGATGTAAAATTATTAAAAATTATCGTTCATTTACATCAGCTCCGAGATCCTAATTTGTTATTTATTTATGTGATTTTAAAATATTTCAATTTTAGCTTACGAACCGCGCCACAAAGAACGAGCTTGGTAGGTCCGCAGGTCAGAGCATGCTCGGTAATAGACGCCGTGTAAACTATTATGATAGCATATTAAACAACCGCGGGCTTTAAACGGTGGAGGGAGAAGGGAGTGTAAAACAAACTTTTATTGACGTAATAGATGTAGATTTATTTAACATGGTACAAGGAAGCTATATTTGTACATCCAACGTGCCCGTTCGAAAGTAGATTTATAGCCAAGTCACGATACCGCTGTCGCCGATCGTATCCGATGACTCCCTTGGTAAACATAGAACACCCACCCATCAACGAAATGGTTTTGCTGTAATTATTAATGTTTACTGGCAAACATGTACTCCTCTCTAATGTCCATGTTGAACTGGTGTGTAATAATTATGGTCAGTTTTAGGTTGTGTGTTTGCATTTTTTTTTAGCAATTGTTCCGATATATTAGTAATGAGTAGCTTATTCATAACTTTCTGAAATGTTGTAGTGTCGTTTTGTTTAAATTTGTCAGATTTTTAAAAATGTTATGTTAACACATCTAAATATAATTAATGTTATTCGGTGAATGTATGGACATTTTTACAGACCCACTTCGGTGGCGTAGCTAGCTTATGCGCTAGATTCGTGTTGAGCTAGACTGCCGAGGACGAGGAGATCGAGGTTCGAATATAATTCGGGTGAACTGTGGGTGGTTTTTATTAAATGGTTTTCCATTTTACCTCCACGCAAATGGGGGATCCCTTCCTCAATATTTAACCTTCTTATTCCTAACCCATTAGTGTAATTAGTATTTAAGCGTATAACCAGAACGAGTAGTAAGACGCGGTGCTAAGAATTATTATTATCACCAGCTCCCGATGTCATAAAAGAGTGGCGAAGGACATAAACATATATTGAGCTATAGATATGAACTAAACTCACAGAAATTCTGAACTGTCACTGGGATTTACAGCTCACTCTTTGATTTGGACAGGTAAGTTTTTTAACATCGTGTCTTACTAGTCATTCGGGATATAAACATAACTAATTACGAAAATGTGTTAGGGATGTAAAAGGTGTAATTTAGAAAAAGTTTATCCCGCATTTACGGAGAGGGGGAGAGTGGAAAATGATTTTAGAAAAAAACTTACCCTCCCTAACCCCAACGAGAGTCTACCCTTGATTTCCCCGTCATGGGCAGTCCAATATTTTGAGAGATTAACACCTTGGACCATTCGTCTTCCGGAATGGGTAGTAAGAAATTTGGGGCGATTTTTCAAATTGTATCAGCAGTTTTTATGTTTGCCTAGAAAGTCTTTTTATCTTTATGTATTGTACATAAACGATTAACAAAATATCAATTTATAGTAGAAGAGCTATTTTACTAGGTAGTTGAATAGAGATAGGATTTATTTACAGTAAATTTATAATCATTAATATTTTCCTATCAACTTGTGTTCTGACAATAGAGATATAAGTATTCCAGCTTTTGTCCGTGTCATGGATGGAAAAAATATGTTATTGATGAAATGGGGACTTATCCTTTGCCAATGATAAAGTATCGCACGGTGGATTGGTGTCGTGTATTATGTGGGGTTAATTTAGTTTGTAGGTAGTGTAAAGTTAAAACCATTTGGTTTATAATTCCCATATTAAAAACCTTAAATAAAAATATCATAGTGTATACAAATATTGAGGTAAGTTCAAAGTAGTGCACATTGCATCAACTTTCTTTGAATAAAACACCTTTAGTATTTGAAAGTGTATATATATATATATATACTTTTAATAAAACACCTTTAGTATTTAAAAGTATATATATATATATATATATATATATACGCTTTTAATAAAACACCTTTAATATTTAAAAGAAAGTTGATGTAATGTGCACTACTTTGAACTAACCTATATATTTGTATACACTATGATATTTTTATTTGAGGTTTTTAATATATGTATATTCTAATAAATATATGTAAAGAAGGCAAAGGACAAATTCTCTTAAAATTACATATATTTAATATAGTATAATATATAGTAAAATTGGTGTATGTGGTGTTTGAACTATATTTGGTGGGCACCACTACTTGTGATTACACTTAGGAGAAATAGTAGAAACAAAACTTTCCATTGGTGAACTCTGGCGGTGGCATTATGAGCTTTAAGCTCGAGACCACTAGGTGTGCTTGCGAATGCTTTCAGGATGATGATATATTAATTTAAAAAAATGACACTACTTTAAATAATGACATTATCGAAATCCCTATAAGAGTTGGAGAAAATGCATAGAATACAACATTGAACAATCTAAATAAAATTGATCATTTATAGAATTGTATTACGTTGGACTACAATACAACAATACCATATCATTACAATTTTGCGTGGTTTATTTGTATTATATCAATGTTTCCATAACCCAATACTACCTATGGACGTCCGGGTAGATGCATTTCTAAAATTAAACCGATAAAGTAATAATAATAATACAAAGAATATGTATGCCTTTGATCTATATTTTATTCAACCAATGTTCCAAGTATCTTATTCCAAAAGAAGATTTAGAAAAAGTTTTCTCAAGTTCAAAGAAAATATTAATACATTATAATAAAAGTAAAAGGTTTGGCCATGAAATAGGGATTGATACAACATAACATTTAATTTTGATATAAAAGTTTAAGAGATCTAGAAATGAGTAGGAAATATGTTAAAAAGAAAATTAAAATCTTCACTTTTATCTTTCAAAATCGAAACTCACACTAGTTTACAAGTAAGTAAACCTTATTTATTCCAAGAGCCTTTTCTTTTTGTGTGAGATAAGCTCTGTTCAAATGAATATCCTCTGTGTTGAATCATCTGTCCAAGTAAATATCTCGCTTCTTTTATTTTCATTCCGAAAGAGACTCGCTCTTCACTTGTCACCATTGTATTATTTATAACTAAAGTAGATATGGCCGATCATGGAAATGAATAAAATAGCTCAATAGATGACTTCAAAGGATAAGTATGTTTAATAAATAATAAAATATTATCCAGTATTTCAAAATTAGTTATTATTTTAAACAGCGCTGGGCAATCTTCTCTTCATGAATTGGGAATGCACATAAAGTGTATCTGGCCTGCATGATAACATAGCGTGTTATGTCGCAGATAAACTTCGAAACACATTTCGATTCCCCAAAAAATAACTATTGATTATTAAATACGTTTACAGATTAGAAAAACAAATGAAAATGCATGGTATAGCAGAAAATAACACCAATGTGTGTAAAAAAAATATATATATATATCTATATACAATATACACACAAATCTTTAAACATATTAATTATAAATGAGATAATATTAATTGTATATGAGAAAATATATAATTTATATTGATATATAGTTGAATAAGTGATAAATTAAAAATTACATTTTTGTATTATCATTATTATTATCTAAACATAAGTAGTGAAAATATACATGGAAATCTTGTAGACAACTAAACTTTAATAAATAGCTATATATGGAATTGATTATAAAACAGGCTACCAAGCTTTATTTGTACTTGAATTGCATCATTAACGTAACATTTCGGTATATATAGACTCTCATTATATTTGGTATAGTTGACCAAATATGGATTTACTGATTTCATGTTTCTAATTTATGAAGAAACACAAAATACTCCTTCAAACTTTAAATTTCATTAAGCTGCGATAACATTATCTGAGATAGTTCCTATAGTGTCACGTGACTCGAATTAGGAATTTTTCCCTAAATGACTTCAAGTCCTTTCTCCTTATAAAAAAACGAGAATATACGATTCTAAATTCTACCTACACCATAAGTACAAATATAAGAGTATAATATGGGGTATTAAATAAAACGCGTTATAAAGTAGTTTTTAAAATATTTCACTACATATTAATTTCATTTTAGCTCAATTTTTATAACTACCCGTATATTTTTAAACATTAAAATGCACCACAAAGGACTCACAAATTATGTATTTAGTGAACTCATGATTAATACATCTATATAATAGTTTGAGCTAGTTCATTCAAGTGCTAGCCCCAGGAATTCATTACATGGTCTTTACACCGTTCATAACTGCTCATTACCCTAAATGAGTGACTTGTGTGGACGGGATTTGATTGGTCAACATCAGACGGATCTGAATAATTCGCACATCAAGCGAATTGAGGGTACAGTTAATATTACATATTTTCAAAGGATATTTGATTAACGTTATCTATGCCTAAAACTACGTTAAACATAATTTAATTAATAATACATGGTTTATAATAAACGACTTAGTTTTTAAATATCTTACATTACTTCTTGATTTACAGTACTTATTATAATTGTGAAGTCAAAATACAATATAGGTCTAATTAAAGCCCCACACACCATTAAATCTTTCAGAAACTAAGTCAGTCTCATCGGCGGGAATCTAGGATGGACATAAAACTCTTCTAGTCAAACGGATTAAATAGCCAAGCTATTATTTTTGTTAGTTACAGTAAAAAGCTGCAACTATATTATTTAAATTGAAAAATGACACCCAGATACGGGAATCGAACGTGGGACCTTTGGCTTAGTACGCCAATGCTCTAACCACTGATCTTCCCAGGATTCATCCGTGCCCAGGGTCATTCTTTGCTCAATTTTAAGGCAGATTCTATAATAAGCATGTGGAATTCGTCATATATATACTCTAGTTTCCCTGCAATGGAAATGTCAGGGTTGGAATCCCGGCTGGGTGTACAGAGTTTAGTTTATCCTAAATTGATTACAAGCCTCCTTCCACACGAATGCAGGTACTCTTTATTTAAAATCTCTTTCACCGTCCCTAAACGAATTTGTGTGATTAAATTAGAACAGAGCGGGAGGGTATTAGGACGTGGTAATAAACACAATAAGAAACGAGGAAAAACAGCCTAGATGGCTGCATTGTCTAAGGCGTCACTCACGCAATAGACGAGACTACCGATGACGGGGAGATCGGGATTCTAATCCCATTTGGATGTACCAAGGATTTTTTTTTCCAAAACTCTTTTCAACTTTCCCTCCACGTATATAGGTTACACTTGCTCTAAATTCAATCCTACCAATCCCTTACTCACTAACGTAATTAGTACATAGGCGTATAGCCCAAACGGGTAGTAAGATACGGTTCCATTAAAACTAACAAACACATTTGGATATTTTTCTAAAACTAATAAATCTGCCACTATATTATTATTATTATTATTATTATTATTATTAACACCGAGTCTTACTACCCGTTCGGGTTATACGCACTTACGCTAATGTGCAATGGTAGGGTGAATGTGAGATGAAATGAAGGACCTACAGCTTAACGTGGGATCCGAACCACGGTGGAGACCTGGCATTCCTCACATTCACAAGATGTCTATGTCAGATGTGAAGGAAGGGTTTGGTAATCAGATAAACCTTTGCCGGGACCGAGGATTGAACCCCGGCCGCCAGCATAGAAGTCCGACACCTTACCCCTAGACCACCAGGTCACCTATATCTGCCACTATAAAGCAAATATCAATATATGGTGGAAATGGATGTTACTATGGTAATATCCGTAGTTATGTGATCATAGTCCAATTAATTATAAGTTTTTCGAAAAATAAATTCCAGACACGGTACCGGGTTGGATTCCCGCATCCAGAAGTCATTATTTAACTAATTTAGTTAGTAAGATAAGTTGGGTTGTAAGCCATTAAAACCCACTTTGTTAGTCGAATGGGACAAGGCTTCCCATTAGGAATAGACTGAATTGCTGTTGACAGAGAGATTGGGGCTCGAATCCCAGTCGGTTACTATCAGGGTAGTTTTTACTAAATGGTTTTACACTCCCTCAATGAACATCCTCTAAATTCACCTTCATCGTCCTTAACAAATAGGCACATTTAGTACATTTGCGTATAATCTAAAGGGGCAATAAGACGCGGCGCTGAAAATAAATATATTTTAAAGTAGCAAATATTCATATAATATTAATGTTAATGGAAGTTTTAGTAACACTAATGAACCAGATATACTATGACTAATTCCCAAACGAATTCAAAGATAATAGTTTTTCCTTCTTATTAAATTCATGTGTAATTTCTTTCACCCTGAATTTCCAAGATCACTAGTACGCATATTTAATAATTACTATAATGGGCTAAGAATGAGGAAAGAAGCATTGTAGAGATAACCTAACCGACCCTGCATAGAAAGAGAGTAAGAAACCACTTAGGAAAAATTTAGCCTTGGTATACCCAACCGGGATTAAAACCCTGATCTCCATAATCAACAGGCCAGTCTAATATGAGAATGACGCCTTAGCCTGTTTAGCCACTGCTGGACTTACTAAGGTAGATTTTTCTCTAAATGGTTTCTCACTCTTTCACCATAGATATTCTGGTACGCTTTTATCTAAATTTACTCTTCTTAATCCTTATTAAATTACTAAAATTAATTTATAATAATATCTGACACCTTAACTCAGTTGGTAGCGTGTCTATCTACTGATCTAAGGGTCCCGGGTTTGATCACGGCATGGGCGAACAGTTTATCGTTGGTGAATTGTGGGCTTACCCTCTCATAATGATGAATTAACGGCCGGGGACTGGATGTTGTGCCTTTCCTAGTTTTAATATAGATTATAAGGCAAATGAAGCTACGACACGCCTAGCAGGCCGGTAGTGGAAAATATTTGACTTGAATAAAAAAAAACTGACTCAGACTACGGGCTGGAAACAGTAATGGATGTTAAAACAAAAGTATATTAGTCTGAATGGGTAGTAAGATGAAGGGCAAAAAAAAAAGTTATGTTCAATGTACCTAATACAAATCACTCTATTCTTTAGTCACTATTAAATTCAGGGGTAGAGTTTCTCTTGCATATGTTTATCTATATTAAGAAGACTTGCTCTAAAACCAAATGCTCTAGTTCTATTTAGTTTGAGTGGAATTGTAGAACAAATTAATGGTAACGGTGCACCACACAAATTTCATCTCTCTTCTGCCTGGGAATGATTATATTTACTCAAAACTCGTAAAATATATGAAATGAAAAAAATATACATTTTCAAAATAACATAACATAAAGGAGCATACAATAAATAACATACACTTTTACAGAAAAATATTGAGAAATAAGTTACAGCTCTCTTCAGCACAGATCATAATAATCACTTCCCCATATCTTGATTTAAACAAATTGTAGAACACAATAGCAAATTTTCTCATATTGTGTTCTGGCTTCGAAGATAATTTTCAAAAATATGTCTTTGCTAAACTACTTTTTAAGTATATTTCCTTAAAACGACAATCATCATGTAAATCACACTAATCTTTCTTTACATACACATTTTAAACCAAATTGTTCAAATGTATTTAATAAAATTTAAATTTTCAAAAATAAATTATTTGTCAACTACCTTAAAATATGTTATATGTAGGAATAAAAATATATTCTTATCTATCATGAAATTTTTTTCCCAGATTACCTTTTTAAATTCAATCTTCAAGGTCATTTAAAAATAATAATATAGCTTTCTCTTATAATAATCCTTGAGTAAACTACCCTTAAATTAAATAAATAAAAATTAATATTTTTAATGTAAAATAATCCACCAATACCAATTTTGAACAAAATCGTTAGTTTTTTTTTAAAATCTACTTTTACAAGAATCAGAGCAGCTTTTGAGAAAATCTATTTTATCTCTTTTAACCATTGAGTTAACTACCCTTAATTTTAGGGCTGCATAGATAATTTCAAAAAATCCACTGAGGAACCTTATGAAAACCCTCGATACCAAGTTTTAGCCCGATTGGTAAAAAGGTTTCAGCTCTAATCCAAGATACAGACAGACAGCAAACATAACTTTTCAGTTTCAGGGTCTTATAAAATGTCATTCCCTATCAAAATCTCAAGTTGGATTTTTTAATGATCATAATACTTTCTATGAGGTGGGATGTAAATTAAAAATGTGTTCTGATCTGCAATTAATTAACTGAGCAAATAAAAATGACCCGCTTCGGTGGTCGTATGATCTAATTTGGCATTACTCTCACAGTAGACTAGACTACCGATGACGGGAAGGGGGGGGGGGGTCAAATATAGATCAAGCTAGTGAGGGTGGTTTTAAAAAAAAGGTTTTCCACTCCCCCTCAACGCAAATGAGGATACTTATTCTACATCTAACTTTACTGATCTTTAAAGCCATTAACTTAATTAGTACATATGCGTACAGCCCGAACGGGTAGTAAGACGCGGTTATAAAAATAAATATATAAAAATAATAAAGCAATTTTTTATACATATCTAGATAATACTTATAAAAATTAAGGACTCTATTCCAAGTTTATAAATTAATCTCGCTTTAATAGCTTAGTTCTAATTTACCTTTCTGCTTAGTCCTATCTTGAAGCAGACGGTTATGACACAGCTTCAAACTATCACGTATCACATTTAACTTTTAGCTCAGACAAACTCTCCAACTTTAACAATTAGAACGTTTCCTAATACGAATAATGGTTGAAGACGTGATTTATTTTCCTACCCTCTTCTCTATACAAACTTCATATCAAGATATTTTGAATACATTTTGTACATTGTTTCACCTATGCTAACCTATTTTCCGACTACGAATCTCAAATTGGAATGGATGTAAAGTTACTCTCCTCAACGTAAAGCTGTATGTCGATGAATAAAGTTTTAACTTTGTTTAGTCATTTGTTGAAGTATTTGTGTCAAAATGCCCTTTTGGTATCGATGCCATGAAATTATTAAATTTAAAAGATAATCATAAATTATAGTTTCTTATTTTTCTTATACCGCGTCTTATTACCTGTTCAGACTATACGCATATGTACTAATCACACTAGTGAGTTAATGATAAAGAAAGTTGAATTTAGAAGAAGTGTACCTTCATTTGCGTGGAGGGAGAATTGAAAACCATTTAGGAAAGAAGATCCCCAGTAAACCTGACCGGGTTGTGAACCCTGACCTCCCTGTCATCGGCAGTATAGACTATTGCGAGAGTGACTCCTTAGATCATGTGGCCACTTGAGAAGGGTTAATTTTTGATTTTAATGACATTGGCTACTTGAAGATTTTGAAGCCGTTTTGAGAAATGGGTTTCATCTTAACTTGACGCACCTAAGCAGTCTAAGCACTCACACTTAGACGCCATTTTACAATATATAAAGAGAGGGAAGAAAATTAATGGTTCACCCTACAAATCCTTTTTTATATTTGCTGATAATTTACCCTATTTATTTGACAAGAATTAACACTTACTCTAATGTAGGTTGTAGACGATTAAAAAAAATACGTTTACCAAAAAACTAGTTAAAGATCAAAAATCATAATTTTGTGACAATTTAATAATATTGTTTAGAATATTTAAGAACTTAAGGTTTTTGTTTCATTATTTTATCTTTAAGACTCACCAAATAAAGTGTAAATAAATTCACATAGGATATCCTAAATTTATTTGTTGCTACGTCACAGATAAGCCCATAAAAAATAAAATAAAATATTTATAGCTACTTAAAACATTTGTTTAGTAAGTACACTATCTCAGTCTTTGGCGTATCAAACATATTCGAACTGTCTTCTTTTTGGAATACATAAAATAAGATTAAAAACTACTATTCTCTTTAATTGAACACCCCAACCTACCCCACACATCAGTGAGTACATGGAATAAACTCTGTCTAGTTTTGTTTGCAGATGATAATGAGGTCAAGATCCAAATTATGGGTGGCTTTACTGAGTATGTGTCTCTCTACCATGTTTCATACGCACCCTTCATTAAATCATTCTGCATTCCTCATACCTCTAGGCATACAATTAGTGTAATTAAATGCGTATAGCCCGGGTAGTAACACGTGATGTGAAAATAGGAATAGTATTCCTTATATTATAAAATAATAAAATATTACATCTAAGTTTTTAAAACAGGCTTACGCGCGAAAACACGTGTTGTTCATAAATTGATTCACCCTAATGCAAGCCTTAAGCCATATTATTATTATTATTATTATTATTAGCACCGCGTCTTACTACCCGTTCGGGTTATACGCACTTACGCTAATATGAACTGGTAGGGTGATTGTGAGATGAAATGGAGGACCTACAGTTTAACGTGGAATCCGAACCATAGTGGAGGCTTGGCATTCCTCAAATTCACAAGATGTCTTGTCAGAGGTGAGGGAAGGGTTTGGTAATCAGATAAATCTGTACCGGGACCGAGGATTGAACCCCGGCCGCCAGCATAGAAGTATGACACCTTACCCCTAGACCGGCAGTTCAGGTTATATGAGATTATATGCCAGTATTTGCGTTGAAGGAGAGTGGGAAAATATATAGGAATACAACCCTCAGTAGACCCAAAAGGTATACAAACCACCCCGTCACAAGCAAACCAGTCTATCACGATAGTGACTCCTTAGACCATTCGGCCACCAAAGAGAATATCTCTGCTATTAGTTACCGCAAACAGTCTTAAGATTGGTTCTAAAATAACGAATTAATTTATGCTGATATTAGGTGAATAATATATGAAAACACTGTATTACTAGCTAATAATAGCATAGGCTTATAATTAATAATTCCTATTTTGAAACCAACATTCTACCAATTATATACATTGGATAAACCTAGTTTACCGAATATGTATTTAGAGAAATCCATTAACCTACTAAAAATAATAAACAAACCCATTAGTTTAATTTTTTCAAAGAATACCCTTCCCTAATAGTAGCTTTAATTCCCAGTAACACAAAGTAGGTCAGCCCTAAACGAGTTTGACATTTTTTCCGATCAATGTAATAGTCAACTTGGACGCGAATCCCAATTTTTAATTTATGAATAATCATGCATCACAAGAGTTCAACTAACACGCCTGAAAATTAACAATTTTATGGTAGGCTATAATTGAATTTGACGCGAATGGCTAGGAATACATAACGAACGAGGATTGTCAGTTTTAACGGCAAGAAATCTTTTTTTTGGTAGAAATTCTGTTATTAAAATGAATGAAGATAATGATTAGTTTGTGCCATCGTTGGTCAAATTTTAATTTTGGTGGTATTTCTCATTTTGAGTTTCTTGAGTTTTAATTTGGATTCCATAATAATGAAAAAATTAATTTCAAATTCATTAATACTCAGGTATTCTAACATTATTTAATTAATATCGCCAAAAATAACACAGTTATAAAACTAATTTTCACCATAGAAGAAATTTTTACTATTTTTTAGACTCATTTGATTTCTTTTTATCTTTACTAATCACACCAAATAAAAAATTGAATTCATAGTCCAAACATGTTTTAACCTTCATTATATTGTTCCTTAAAATAGCTTGGAAGAGTTAAGTCAATTGTGATCTGACAGTTATTAAGTTTGTAAATCGTCTTCTCTTAATTGACTAGTACAAAACTTATTTTGGGGATGGAAATCATATTGGTGTGATAAAATAGCACTTTATAATGTTAATTAAAATAATTTTACATTGACTCTCAAACATAAAATTTAAATGATTTAATTCATTTTTTATAAAACAAGCATGTATTTTACTAGAACGCTTAATACCAAGGCTAAATAGTCTAAGTTTGATAGGAGATGGAATAAAAAGGATAGATTGGATTAAGTTTTTACGATCATTCACAAAAATTTATATTCTTACGTATTAATATTAATCTAATAAATGGTGTGAGAAGGATAACTAAAATAAAATGCACCTACATCAAGGTATAAAGTAATCGGTAAAAATAAAACTATGATTAGTTAAAGAAAATCACCCCAAGGTATAAAGTAATTGGTAAAAAAAACAACCCACAATGATCAGTAAAATAAAATCACCGTTCATTACACCTGTTTGAGATTCGAACTTGGACCTCCCCATTTTGCAAAGTAGACTAGTCTGGTGCCCTTTTCCAAGTGCCCCTTGGTGTGGGCTATTGAATATGTGTCAAGATTGTCTTGGAATTTAATTACAACTTTTTCTCTTCATTTAAAAAGTTTCTCAACTAATTCCGCTATGCTCATGACAGATACTAAACAACTGTTACATCATCCTGTGAAGAAAATTAACTTCTATGTTTCAACTGGAACAATATTTGATTTATTTTGGCAAATCAAATATTTTGCTATAGTATTTTCATAAATTAATTTAAACTACAGTTGAATAAGTTTTATAAACTTTATATTAATTTAACTGATGTAGTAATAATTTTACATGTACAATATGTCGTTTTTACAGTTATGTAATTTTTTTAGTAACTGAAAAATGAATTTTGTTTACCAGAACATGTTAGTATTTAGCATTTATCATCAATCTTTCTAAAATTTCTCTTTTAGCTTTGTTTTTTTCAATCGCATTTATTTGTGTTGAAATAAGACGGCCGAGGACGGGAAGATTGAAGTTCGAATCTCAGTCGGGAGAACTGGGGTAGTTTATTTTAAATGGTTTTACACTCTCCCTCCACACAAATGTGGGTTCACTTTCTTTAAATTCAACCTTCACAATTCCTAATCCACTAGAGTAATTGGTACTTAAAACCTGAACGGGTAGTAAGATATGGTGCTACATAAATAATAAAATAATATTTAATTAGATTTAGTTTATTTTCCCTCGTTTTTCCAGAACTTGTATTTGTGTTATACAACATTTTGGACTACCTAGATTTGCTCTAACAGCGTTTTATTTTATTAAATTATAATGCCCATACCATGCCGGGGAAAGCCCAATGTTAGCGATAGTCAACCGCCAACCGCCTTATTAGATGCTTGTGTGTGTGTGTGAATTATTTTATATTACTTTATTGTTGTTAGTTTGATATTTTTGAAGTGACGTTATTAGTTTAGATTCAACTGTAAAAATAGTTGTAGTTGAATGCGGGATTGTTTATATTTTTATCCCGGCACAGATTTATCTTATCACCAAACCCTTCCTTCACCTCCGACAAGACATCTTGTGAATGTGAGGAATGCCAGGCCTCCACCGTGGTTCGTATTTCACGTTAAACTGTAGGTCCTTCATTTCATCTCACAATCACCCTACCATTACACATTAGCGTAAGTGCGTATAACCCGAACGGAGTAGTAAGACGCGGTGCTAATAATAATAATAATAATAATAATAATAATTTATATATTTAGTCTTGGAGAAGTGAGTAGGAAATTGTCACATACTTATAGTCAATGAACACCACATTGGAATGCGCTTTAGAAGTGAAATAATTGTGCAGTTTTTTTAAAAAGAATAAGCACGCGTGTCATTCTTGTTTCTGTCTTGTTATAGCTTGTTATGGCTTGTTATATTCTTGTTAAGAGTCTAATTGAGATGTAGTATTGATAATTCTTCTTAAAGTCATGTGAAAAACTTAGCTATCTGGAAAGAGCCTTGATATTTTTTTATGGTTACCAAATATTGGTAAAGATTGTGTTAAATCTTCAGGCCTATCACTCATATAGGGGATAAAGGGTATAGAAGGGCAATAAAAGGGCTTATGGGCTTGTAGGGTTTACAAATACTTGTGCGTAGTGTCCATACTAGGTTATACAACAACTTTATATCTTTTTTTATTTCATATGATTTTTATAATAAAAGTCCAATGAAAACAACCTTTTGCCTTCTACCATCATTAACGTACGTGCTCCCCATCAATCCTATCCTGATGTTGGGTTGGGTAAACTTCACTACGCGGACGGGCAGTGGAAGCATTAATTACATTTAATTATGTATAGTATTTAACATTTGGAATATCTCGTTTGCATTTGTAATAAATACATTATTTTAGTACCACGTCTTACTACCCATTCAGATTATACACTTATGCACTAATTACGCATATGGTTTTAGGGATTAGGTTGGTTATATTTATATGAAGTGTACCCGCATTTACCTGGATAGAGTGGAAAACCATTTTGTAAACACCCTAAGTACACCCGCCTGAGACTCTGACCTCAATATCCCCATCATAGGAAGTCTATTCTACTGTGAGATTAGCGCGTAAGACCACGTGGCCATTGAAATGGGTGGACACATTATTTAAAACATTTCTAGAAACAAATTAGAGTAAATACAAATTTACAGTAGACATCTTTCATCTTATAGTTATTTCCATAGTAAGGGTGTGTGAAGTTAATTTTTTCAATTCGAAGCAAGCCCTAATGGAATCTACAAAATATTCTCCAGACTGAATTGAATGTTTTTTTGTTTTAGAGTTATCATTAAATATTATTATATTGTGATTATTTATATAACTTTATACACTAAATGTTTTATTGCTAAACTTTTTGTAATATCACATATTTATTTTGATAAGCAAATTTCCAATATAATAAATTACGAGGAAATGGCTGGACAGATTTTGACCAACAAACTCTCATTTTAAAGGTTATGGCTCCAGGATGTCGAGAAAATTAGTATATTTCAAAGAAAATATGTTTTTTCCAGAGAATTTTAGGTTTTTCATTATTTGTTTACATAACTATGAAAACCGTGATTTGTGTATGAATGTATATATATTTCTACATCTCTGGTTACAAACAATACAAACTCAACTCCTATTTTAGTGGTATGGTGCAATAAATAGAAAGACTACGATAATTATTTGTATTTTTATCAAATAAACTGATAATATTAGGTTAATTTTTTTGCATGGTTGATTTTTATCCTTCCTATTCTTTATTTTTAAATATTTTCCTTTGCTCTTATGTATACTTTTATAAGTATTTTTCTGTTAATTAAAATTAATGGTAAATGACTACACTGATTTTGAAAATTTACCATTCATTTTTAAGGTTAGGGGTTCCGGATGTCACAAAAAATAGTAGTTTCGAACAAACACTCTTTTTTTCTCAGCGGATTTTCAACTTTTAATTCTTTGCTTACATCACCATGGAAACTCTAATTTATGCTTGGCTTTATAACTGTAAATAAAATATTTATCTTTATTTAAAATCAACTTATTCTGTAAATAAAATATTTCGCTTTGGTTAAAAATATTATCAGCTCAGCTCTTACTCGAGTGGTTTGGTGCAATAAATAGAGAGCTGAGATAAGGGTCGTTTTAAAGTTATCATCTTGGCGTTAAGAAGGAAAATATACATTTTAATTCAACTTATACACCGAAAGCTTAGTATATTATGAAAACAGATAGTCTTTGACGAGTAAAATTTTAACTAGAAATTCGAGTGAGGGCTTATTACATATAACTTTTACCAGTGCAATAATCTCCAGCCATCACTGCAACAATCCAATAGTTTCATTAATAACCTGATAAAATATTGTATTATTAAAACATTCTGTTTCATAACTTGATATATTTTCACCCGCTTCGGTGGACGCATAGTCTAAGGCGTCACTATTGCAATAGACTAGAACTTCCAATGACGGGAAGATCGAAGTTCAAAATATGGTTGGGTATACTGAGGATGGTTTACCAAAATGGGTTTCCAATATCGCCTTACAAAAATGCAGGCACATTTCTCTAAATATAACCTTCCTTAATCTTAAAACAATTAGTGTAAATAATATTAAACCGTATAACCCAAACGGGTAGTAAGATGTGGTTAAAATTTTTTTAAATTTGAATATTATCTTTTAAAGTATATATTACAATGACAATTATTTAACATAAATTATTATTTTATGTACCAATATTTTTACCGATGCAGCTTTATAATTTTTCAAACGAGATTTTTTTTTTCGAAGTGAAAAAAAAAGAAGCTAATACTGTTTCGAGGCAAAGGTGAAGATTTCCCCTAAACGATTCCACTAGCTGAGGACACGGGGCCCTTCAAAACATCCCTAAACGCACACTCCTTTGTTCAAATTAATGGTGAAGTCCTGAATTCTACCATTTAACGGGGCGTTATGTGGACGTGAGTGAACGCAACGCTTAATCAAAATTATCCCATGATTAACTACTTGTCACTTGTCGCGAGGAGGTCATCATAAGGGTGAGAACTACCCTATGTATTGTCTAACCACAGGATGTTAGGAAACCTAATAATATGAACGGACCTGCTTCGGTGGCCACATGGTCTAAGGCGATACCCTCGCTATAGACTAGACTGTGGATGGTAGGGTGATAGAGGTTCGATTCCCGGCCTGTTACAGTAGTAATTATGTTTCATACATTTTTCTACTTTCCTTAACGAAAATGTGAGGTTCTTTCTGAAAATACTACATTATTCATACATGTGAATATCCCCTTACACGGCTAGTAAGACATTGCTACAAAATAAATAATACGATGAACTACATTGATTTTCTCTCCCTATTTTATCTAAAAATAAATTTATTTGCTAAAAATTCGTAGATTTGTGAAACTAAATAATATAAATCATTGCGTGGACACACTCTTAAAGAGAATAAATTAAATTATTTACACTCTTGAAGATACATTAAGAAAGTTGGAACAAAAGCTAATTTCACAGAATTATATAAATATATATATATTTTTTCTTAAAGATCAAAAACGGTTAGTTTTATAAAAACATATTTAAAATAAAAGACTCAAGTTAAATAGTAGATTACAACTTTACAACGATAAGTTATCTCGTATCTCATATAGTTGTGGGTATATGATCAAAATTAGATATTTCTGATAGTTAAAAATACCCTCAATCTCATTTTAATTGGAAAATGAGTTTTAATTTGGTTTGATGTGTTTCAAAATGCCTATGTACGAATTTTAACCGAAATAGATATAGCGGATTTCTAGAAAGTCATTTTTTTTGCCCTTGAGTAAACTACCTTTAATTCTAGGGTTGGATATATCATTTCCAAAACCTCCTCAGGAGAACCCTATACAAATCTTAGATACCAAGTCTTAGCCCAATCGACTATATGGTTTCGGCTCTAGGCCAAGAGACACACAAACACACACAAACACACACACACACACACACACACACACACACACACACACACACACACACACACACACATATATATATATATATATATATANACACACACACACACACACACACACACACACACACACACACACACACACACACACACACTTATTCAAACTGTGCTCAGTGGCGCTCTCGGGATCAGCCATAATTATACAAATCCCTAAGAGGGAATTTCTTAATATTATTTATTGATTTTTATACTAGAGTATGGAATCGGTAATTAAGATTACATGTCTGTTTTTTTCAAATGTGAATAAAGGACTTCTGTCAGTGTCAACAAATTTTCTTTAAAATAAAAATAACAACTGATGGAAATTTCAAACCAATTATACTTTAACAACCAAATTTCATGGGGAATAAATTACGAAATTACAAAATATGCTGAGATAAGAAATCACACTTGTAATTTTTTTTATGAGTTTAGCAAAAACATGTATCTTAGTCATCAAACTATTTCATTGTGTACCGCTACAAAGACTAAATTAAGAAACATGCTAAATATAGAATTTATCTTTTTATTTAATTTAGCACCACATCTTACTACCCATTCGGATTATACGCTTAAGTACTAATTAAACTAATGGGCTAGGAATTGTGACGGTTAATTTAGAGGAAGTGAACCTGCATTTGAGTGGAGGGAGAATGGAAAACCATTTAAGAAACTACCCTCCTCCCCCCAGTTCACCCGACCAAGATTTGATACTCGAGCTCCCCGTCCTCATCAGTCTAGTTCAACACGAAACTAACGAGTTAGCTAACTACGCCACTGACGCGTGTCTCATATAGATGATGATCTTTTCTTACAGGTGACAACTATAACTTGAAGTATGAAAGAACTTTGCTATCACAAGTAAGCCCACCCAAGCTAGGAATAAATAAAGAATTACATTTTGAATTTTAGAAGTGAAATATTTGCACAAGTAAGTAGATGAGAAAGGTAGTTTTCTTTGAATATTTGTTTATTTATTAGATTTTAAAATAATTGTGAAATTTAACTGTAGTTATTAAATTTTAGTAATATTATTGGACATTTTTTATTAAGGCTCCAACAGGTAATTTTTATTGTGCAAGGGGCCCTTTAGTCTAAAAAGTTTCTGAGCTCCGAATATAATGCATTACTCTTGTATTACTTTAGATAGCTGGTTACGGAGAGATCACGTTTCAAATCCCATTCGTGTGTATTGAGTATGATTTTCCCTAAATAGGTTTCTTCTATACCTTCACATAATTTCGGCTAAATTTCCTCAAAATTCAACCTTATTCATCCTTAACACATTAACGTATTTGATACATACGCATATCACCTAAACTGATAGTAAAATATGGCACTGAAAAATATATATGTAAATTTATCTAAAAAAATTAATAAACCAATAAACTAGATCTAAAATTTCAATATTTTGAATTTAGCATGCCAGTTATCTAACTCCTTCCTCCTTCCCCTCCAATATATCCCTATATAAAATATGCAACCAAGGTTCAAGACTCATAACAAAGATAGCAACGTTGTTATTATCACCTTAAAATAAGTTAAGATGGTGATAGTAAAATTTCGTAGAAGGGTTATTGAGCTACAAAACCAACTTCTGAATTCTGAGGTCCACTATAAAATCACGAAAAATATTACGATTTGTAGAAACGACTGTCAAAGTTATAAAATAAAAATATTTATTATGAAGATAGTAATAATTTTTTTTTCCGTTCACGTCCTGATACCAAAATACCAAATATCTGTCAGTGTGTTTTCGTCTTTAGTCAATCAAGACACTCATAATATATGAGTGATCATAAATAGTCTAGGTTACACCTTTTTCGAAATTAGGTTTTATTGCAGAACTTATAAATACGTTCCCTAGTCTCAATTATCGTTTTATGTTACCGTTTTTTGTTTTCATGTTCTTTTAATGCTCTAAGGAAGTGGATATTCATTCAACCCTCCTTATTGAATTTAAAAGGCCAGTATTTAATAATGGCCAAAAAAAACCAAACATATCGATAATTGAGACGTTGGATAGGTTCATATGTGTAAAGTGAATTAAATTTTAAGTATAGTTGGTCCTTTAAATTATTCTTGTCTATGTTATTGTTTTGCAGATATATTTATCCTTAAGGTAGAAACCCTTTAAAATAATCTACATACTGCCTCGTAATATATTAACGTCCAATTATCTATAAAGTGACAAGCGTTATGAATATTGGACTTAGTGACACTCTATTTTTTTTAAATTGAGGTATATTTAAAAAAAATTGAGGTATAGCCATCATAAAATTTATTTACATATTATACTAAACAAATTTAAAGTTTAATAGATCTAATTTCTTCATTCTATAAAGTGAAATATGTATTGAAACTGTTTCGTTTTTACAAACGAAGGGTACAGAGGAAAAACGGGGAAGTCCAGTTTTGACTAAAATTGAGTTATTGCTGCCATTTGTTATACAGTATAGATACCTTTCAAATGGACTTTAGTATATTTTCAAAAAAGGTCCTATCTTATTTAAATTGATTAAAAAGCTTTTTGCTGGGGTTTGAGATATACCACTTTTTGTCCTGGAAATTATGTGTAATGTTACTTTCTCTCTTTTAACCTTGTACTATTTTTACTTTCTCATTTAGAGAGACTATTGCAATCATTGTTAGGCCTCGAGTATCGGGATTATAATTGATATCTAATTTTATGATCCCTTAAATTAAAAAAAAAAAGTAGGCCTTACAATTATGTATGTAACTGAAGTTTCTCTAAATGATAAAATAAATTAATTTTCTTGAAGAAAAATTATTTTAGGGTATTTTAATGATGACTGATTATACAAATGGCTATATAAATCTTTTTTAAATTTATATCTGAAGAGTGTTTCATATGAGTACTAAACCAACAGCTTTTTTAGGTGTAAATCTAACTAAAGGGCAATTCACTGAAAAACGATTTTCGAAAATGTTGTCACAGATTATATTTGATCATGTAAAAAATAGTACTCTAGGAGTGTAAGTTTGTGGTTTACCATTTATTTTTATAAAAATGTCAAAAAGTATTATCTTAGGATATCTGTTGCATTTAAAATGTACTTTATACAAGAAATAGGCAGGCAAATAATAACTGTTACTAGCTTTAATGAATTCTGCAACACATTAATATTTTGTTTATATCCCATATTATAATCCCGTTTCCATTTATTTTTCAATATACATATTTGAGAAATAATAGCTTTAATAATAACATACTTCGTTATTTATTAATATATTTCAGAGGTATTCTCTAAAATAACTGAATAAATTCCATAAAAATAACAAAAGATTGGTTCAATATAGGTTTAAAGAAACACAATCGATTTAAGTAACTTACAATGCCTTAAACATATTAACTAGACAGGGAAAATTTTTTAAATATAATTCGAGATTTAAGCCCTTTTTATGTCCTGGTGTTTCAAATTAAAGATTCATGTTTCCATATAATAAAATTGCGATGCTTGTTTAAAAAATATATTGGCTAACAGTGTGTTTATTATACAATAAATGTTTACTTCAAGTAAAGATTTATTATACAATAAATGTTTACTTCAAGTAAAGAAGAAAGTAGATTATCTTTTTAATAATGGGGGTGTTTTAAAAATATATATAAAAATATGAGGAATACGAATTTATTTTTTCAAACAACATTACTTTATAAACTCCTAGTTCTCTCTTAAATATTTTCTCCTCTCCTTCCCAGTTTCTAACCCTCTATTGAATTTCCTAATACTACCGAATCGGATTAAATAATTTTTAAAATCGATAATTGAATGATACCTCTGTATTGGCAATTTAAGCTACACCGCACCAGTAGAATATTTTTATTATAAAAAAAATACACATTTTTGAACATTATAGAGGATTTTAGTTGGGGATTTGTGGACACACGACCGCATCATTTATTTGTAGCGTAGTGGCAATCAGAAAAGGGGGAAATATTTATGTTAAAGCTGTGAAAATAAACACACAAGGATATATTGGCTGGGATTACTAGCTCGTGCACCCAGTACATGAGATAATGTCAACTTTGTGTGAAAGTAATGAAATATTCGCGTTAGTTAATATTGTTTCGTTTGGAAAAACAAAACAAAAACCAACATAATCAAAATTCTATTATATAAACAAACATATTGCTTATAAATATTTGAATCTGAACTTCAATACATATGAAATCAAATTATACTTTCATAGTTTAATTGAAACATTTTCAACTTTTATTTTTGGTAATAAGTGACTTTATTGATTTATTGATTCAGCAAAGAAACTCTTTAAATGGAAAATTATAGTATTTTAAACACACCCATGTACGGGATAAAAAAACATTCTCAAGGTCTTAAATAAATACATTATTGAATTAACATTTCTTCAATTAATATAGATTTGTATAAAATATCAATATTATATAAAGAAATAGTACAACAGAATCGCACAAACTTTCTCATATTGAGTTTTATAGCTTCAAAGAAAATTTAAAAAATAAACTATTTGTTAACTAAACCAAGTTATTTGTTATTTAAAAAAAGTATTCTTATTTCCCATGAAAAACTATTCACAAATTCCCATTTTGAATTCAATATTCAAGGTCAATTTCAAAAACATTAAAATTTTCTATAATTTGTTAAAAGTAAATTACCCTTAAATTAATTTATTTTAGATAAATTGAGATATATTATTAGTGATATGTAAAACAATCTCCCAATACCAATTTGGAACCAAATAAGTAGAGCCAATTAAATATTCAAATTAAAAAAAGTAATCAATAACAAAATTTTCCCCCAAATACAAGTATGCAGCTTTATTTGCCATGTTCATTTCAAAAACTCCCAAGATACCCATTTGGGACGAAATTGTTAAAACCATTTTAAAATTATTTCGAATTAAAAAAAATCACTCTTAAGTTAACCACCCATAAATGATTTCCCC
>CABEEJ010000538.1:72832-112577 GCA_901482245.1 Timema douglasi
CCCCCCCCAAAATTACTTGACACTGTTTTTTGTCATGTAAAACCCTCCCAGGATATTGATTTGGCACCAACTATTCAAAGCCATTTGTAAAATATCTCTAGTTCGAAAACCATTCATCATTAAACTACCCTTCAACAAATTTTCGCCCAAAAACAAATTACATAATGCTATTTTTCATGTCAAACAAATCCTAGGTATGCATTTTTAACAAAATAACTAAGATCAATTTTCGAGAAATTTGATATTAAAAAAAATTAAACTACCCTTAGTTGAAGGACTAATGTAAAACCAAACTAGTTTTATGGTAAAGTCCTATAATATCTATATATAAAGTTTGAACAAAATCTATTTAACCCTTTGGAATCCGTGGCCAGGGACATTTTAACAGACAGACATGGAGACAGACAGACATGGAGACAGACAGACATGGAGACAGACAGACATGGAGAGAGACAGACATGGAGACAGACATACATGGTAAAATTCACTTTATTTGTGTTAATGTTCGCATGAAACGAAAAAAAATTGTCATAATTTTGAGATAGATTTTGATCACGACCACAATACTTTCTCTTGGTATTAGAAAAATAATAAAAATAGTAATTGTATTAACTGCTGTTCGAATCAAAATGGCAAAAGAGATGTCAATCAGATTGATCTGGGATAATAAGGTAAGTAAATTTGAAAAAAAATACACCTGAACATAGGAATCAAACCGGGTACTCTTGTCCTAGAACGTTAATATTCTGTCACTGAGCTATCCGGGATTTGTCACGAACTCGGGATCACTCTTACCGATTGATTTAAGGCCGTCTCTGATGGATGTGTCCAAACCATCGGGTAACAATGAGCTCTCCATTAATACCACGGCCACCAGTAAATCTGGCTGAGTGTCTGCTTTATGCTGCCAATTGGTACATTAGCACTTGCACATAAAACCGATGGGGCGTGGTTCGACTCCAGTACAGGTGTACATGTAGGTAACTCTTATCCACATTGTATCTTCCTCATCCTCAATCCATTAGTTGAAATAAGTGAATAGCCCGAGGTGTTATTGAGTTATTGGGCAATTAAATGCTACTAAAAGTTGCAAAAATTAGTTTCCTTACTTGCGTTCCCTTTCGCCTCACCTTAAGGCAACTGGCCCTTTTCATTTGGCGTGGAAATTCAGAGCCACAGGAAAACACTTTTATCTTCAAGATTTTTTTTATTGTTTTGCAGTTTTATTTTCGGGAATGGTTTGTTCAAGAATAGAATCATGTTGATTTAGCTATACTTTTTATATACACACATCCTCTAAAATTTTAACATTTATCAAATATCGATAAAATTATTATTTTTCAATGGAAAACTGCTGGATTTATAACAAAAAATTAAAAATGTAACAATTAATAAACATAGTTATATTATCTTAGGGGGCGTATTGAAAATATTAACATAAACATTTCACTCATTCTCGATAAAACTTATATTTACAAACGTATGATTTTTCCACAAGACCTGTCCGGTAGCTAGTTCCATCTACGGTTTCTGTGAACCAGCTGTTCTTCTTGGCGCGGAAGGATTCTTTGGTCGGTTGTGAAGCCACGTCACGCCTTTCACCCTCCCACCCACTATCCCACAAAATAGGTTTTAGACTTGCACTCGACAGAACCAAGGGCCTAAAGCCGGCTGCCTTGGTCAATGAGAAAGTATCAGTTGCTATCAGGCAACACGGTTTAAAATACAATGGTTGGTGTAATTTATTGGAAATACCTCGCTATTCTGCCTAAGCCTATAGTTAGTTACTTTCGTCCCTCATCTACAACCATCACCCTTTGTTTGATATGTCAATAAGAAAGGGGGTAAAGAAAACTACGAAACTTTTTTTCTCATTTAAAGAAGGAATCTCGCTGCTAGTTCTCAAATATCTTAAAATTTTCTGTTATGAGCACATCAAAATATTATTGTATTTGTTTGATGAAGGCTAAATATAAAGCCCCTTTTCAACAATACCTAGTCTCATAGCCCGCAAATATCTTGAAGATAATTTGAAAATGAACCAATGCTACATTTACACTTTTTTTTCCTTTTAAACATCTCAAGTTGTAGGGTTATTGGTATCTTTCGACTTTATTTTGGTGTGAACCATATTTTGAAATAACGCATCGTAGAATTAAATATTGCTTTAGAGCAGAACGTCTTCGCGGCCACTTTTCACTTATCAAGGTGGCCACCTTTACTCAAATTGACTTTACGTAAACAATTTTAAAGATAATTTTATTGAAACCAACATAATATAAAATAATAGAGGGAACCAAATCATAAATTTACTGTACATGTATCTTAACCAGTGGTTTTAAATTAAAGGTGAATCACTTCTTAACTGCACTATTCGTGAAGAGCCTCTTAAATATTTTTAGATCATACTTTTTAACTTTTATAATTGGTTATTTATGGGCTTAATATATGTCGTAAGTATGAGGAAGGAAATTTGATTAATCGTACTCACAATATCCTGGAAAAATTGATGTCACATTTGTTAAACATATTCGATATTCAAGCCTGCACCTCCCTGTCACTAACAATCAAGTACCTATATTATTAGAATGGTGCCTTAGACCATATGTCCACCATTGTGAGTGGTCTTTTTATTGTTTTGGAGAGGGTGACGAGGGTCCACTCTAATTAACTTAGTTCTACAGATTTTAATCGTATTCTTAGGCATTACAAAATTACGCAATTGTGTTTACTTTCTTGTTAGGTTTTATTCCAAGAGTATCATTTTAACGCCTTTTGTTGTTTGATAATTTATATTTATAATTTTAACCTTTTTTTGTGTGCTTATTTTAACAATTTTATTATCACCGTGTAATAAAGCTATTAGTTTTTTATTTTATAACTGCGTTTTACTAATTGTTTAGGTTACACACACATTTACTACTTACAATAATGAGTTAGGGTTGAGGAAGGTTGGGTGAAGATGAATTGTACCCGCATTTGCGTGGATAGAGGATGGAAAGCCATTATCAGTATACCCAACTGGGACTCGAGTCCTGATCTCCCTATTATTGTCAGTCTAGTCTAACACGAGAGTGACTTCTTAGACCATACGGCCACTGAATCAGGTAAATAAATCTTATTGTTAATTTGAATTTTATATTTATGGAATTATAGAATTCTACATTTCAGTGCAACACATTCTTTTTTATTATTTTCTAAATTTAAATATAGTTTTTCAAGAAGTCAAACATATATAATGATTGCTAAAAAAAAGAGAGGAGAAAAATAAGATTGGTTCTGAAGTTCCAACTAAGTTGTTAGAAAGTGGAGGGGAAGTTGTTAACAAGCATTGTGACTTTGAAGGGGGTATTATTGTAGGATGGAGGAAAAAGATGAGAGGGGTGTTGGGGGGAGTGAAGGAGAGGGGGGGAGGTATTTACTAACGAGTAATATATATAACTCCCTCTGCCATAGCGGGCTGGTATTCACTGGCAGTTGGCTCGTGAAAATTGTGATGCCTAAATTAAATATCACGTTGTGAAAGGGAGGAAGAGAGAGATAGAGAGAAAAAAGTATGAAAATTAGCGAAGAAAATAGAGGTGAGAATGACAATAGAACCCATATTTTTTTGAAAAAGTATCGTATATAACTAAAGGGGAAAAAGAGTTAATTGGTTAGTAGGGAATGGGCTGGAATAGAAAATCAATATGTGCACATATTATATTTTTATATATAAAAAAATGTTCTGAAATAATTTTATAGAAAAAAAATTTCTCATGGTTTTTCCAGTTCAATCAACTGAACGAATTTTTTTTCTCACTCTTTGCTTGACAAGCTGTCATTTTCAGGCACAATACTCTATTAGAATTACTTATACATTGTGTTTATTATTTACAAATAAATTAAACATCCAGCATTTTGTGTCATACAATTAAGTAAACATACAATAATTATTTCGTCATTAAGTATCAAAATATACATGAAAACTATTGTTATATTAATTGTATTCACAATAAGTTTAATAAAAATTATGGGTTAGTACTAAACGGGTTAAAAAGTGTTGACACATTTGATAACACTATAGCTTTGTTATTTTAACTGTTAAATGCTTTAAATTAAACTTATAATAATAACAAAATATTGAGAATTTTCTACATACCCTTGAATTATTTTTTTCTTGAAAAACAATCTATTTAAGATGGCCAACATTTTATACAATAACTTATGGTATACGCAATGTTTCTCGATGAAGTGGTTCAATTTTCACCAGAAATATTTTTTGAAGTTTCCTTATTCTTCTTGAGATAGTTTTATTCTTCTTGAGATAGTTGCGTAAACATGTCTATCTAACATTCCCCACAATAAGATATCCGGAGCTGTTAGGTCTGGTGAACGTGGTTACCAGGTGATGTCCCCAAATCGTGAAATGAGGTGCCAAAGAAACATTTTGCGAAGAACCTCCATTGATGTTTGGGCAGTATGGGCCGTTGCCCTGTCTTGCTGGAACCACAAATTGTTGATATCTATGCCCTTATGTTTCAGTTAAGGTATCATAAAGATCGAACATAGACGGGGATACTTAAAAAATGTTTCGTGGCCACCTAGTTTTATGATTTGGGACTATCACTTGGTCGCTACGTTCACCAGACTAAACCACCGTATATTTTACTGTGGGACAGGTTATTATTAAAAGTCATGTTCACGCAATTCACCCAAGAACAATTCAGGAACTTAAAGAAATAATTGTGGCGAAAGTTAAAAATACATCAAAATACATTGCACATACAATAATAAATTGCATACAATGGTGGACATCTTAGGGGCAAAAAAAGAAGAAAAGAATACTTCAAAGATATGAGTGGAATTGTCAATCTCTGGTTATTTTAAGTTTAATTTGAATTATCTAGCAGTTAAAATAGTGCAGATATAGTGTTATTAAATGTGTCAACCCTTTCTGCCTCACTATGTAGTGTTGAATTCATATAATAGAAAATTAAAAGTATTTTTATATTTGAGACATACTTTGTATACTTTATATATAATGTTATAATTAATATTTGTGGTTTAGAATACAAACATTTAAAAATGTTTTCTGTATGTTTTCATCATAAAATAACAATTACAGCTTTAAAATTCACAGAATATTCAAAACTCACGATTTTTAAATAAAAATATTAAAATTAAGGGTTAATTTTTTTATTTACACATGTTGAAGTGAGAAAGCACTTTTACTACATGGGAGAGATTCTCAACAATACAATGTAATGCCGTGAGGTAGATTTAATACTACATGTGATACATACCAGCAATGCGTGTTGTTTTACTACACAGTGCTATGTTTCACCTCACTTAAACATTGTAACGCCGTGAGATATCTCTGATACTTCAAGTGATACATCTCTGCATTGCGTGTTGTTTGATCACGCAGTGTTAATAATAATATGTTTGAACCTCACAAAAACCTTTTAACGCCGTGAGATAAATCTAATACTAAATGTGATACAGCTCTGCAATGAAGGTTTATATAATCAGACATTGCTATGTTTCTAAATCATCTGGAAATAATAACGCCGTGAACTGGTTGTATCTACTACAAGTGATACATATACGCCACGAGGGTTGTATCTTCCATCACGCATCGGTGTGTGTCAAACTGATCTAGACATTGTAACGCCGTGAGATAGATCTAAATACTAGTTGCTATACCTATCAGTAATGCAGGTTGTATAACCACAGATTCCTATGTTTCAAGCTCATCTTTACATTGAAACGCCGTGTGATGGCTCCAATACTATATGTGATACATTTATGTAATGTGTGCTGTATTTTAACGACATTGCCTACTTGAAAATTTCTAATTTATTTTGCGAAGCGGGTTACATCTTAGCTTGATGCACCTAAGAAGTCTAAACCTTGAACGCCAATGTACGAAAGAGAGGGAAGGAAATGAGTGGTTCACCCTGAAAGGGCTCTTGTATATGCACTTATAAATCTTTCACTATTCCTTTGACGAGTTTACAGTCATTTTAATATTTACGCCTTGAAAACATTCACCTTTTAATTTTACCTTTTTATTGCTTACTATTCTAAATAAACACATAGCTAGCTATCACGGACTTTTTTTAAATCTCCATACTGTCAGGAAAATTCCCTCCCACAAGCCACTTTGGTGACAAAGCCAAATAGTCTAGGTTTTAAGAAAGATTTATTAAAAAAAAAAAAGTCACTAAAACTAATTAAGGATAAAAAATAGTAATTTTGTGACACTCTAGGATTATCTTTAGAATTATTAAAAAAATATTGTTTTTATCTCAACTATATATCATTAAAACTCTCTGAGTGAAATGTAAATTCACCCACACATGGTAAATCCTATCTTGACTGGCCGTGACGTCACAGGTTTTAATAGCAAGGACTTTAAAAAATACAAAAATACTTTTTGCGGCCAACATTGCTTAGACCTTACTATATTATTACTATTATTTTATAAATATTAATCATATCTTACAAAACTGATATCTAAAGTTTAAATGATTTTACGTACAGATTCGTTAAAGTAGATGTATCTTTTATAGCTGTCAAAGAGGTCACGTTATATTATTATTATTAGCACCGCGTCTTACTACCCTTTCGGGTTATACCCACTTACGCTAATGCGTAATGATAGGGTGATTGTGAGATGAAATGGAGGACCTACAGTTTAACGTGGAATCCGAACCACGGTGGAGAGCCCGGCATTCCCCACATTCACATGATGTCTTGTCAGAGGTGAAAGAAGGGTTTGGTAATCAGATAAATCTGTGACGGGACCAGGGATTGAACCCCGGCCACCAGCACAAAAGTCTGACACCTTACCCCTATATCCCCAGGTCACCTTTACGTTCTAATAAAATTGAACTTAACCAATAATAAGCTGCCAAAATTACTCAGTATTAATAGCAGACTGTAATTATCTAAAGTCATTTATGATTCAAACGACTAACCACAAAAAATAATAGTCATTTTTAAAGAAATATTTCCAGTGGCGTGTCGTTGATTGTTGCAAGGAAAGCAGGCCTTATTAAAACTGTACCTGTAATATTCTCTAGCCCACTTGGGCCCCATTCGACCATTCATACAATTGCTCTGCTTGTCTCACACAGGAATGTATTCCCCTCGATACCTGACCAATGAAAGTTCTACCGAGGGATGTGAAAAATTCACACGTACAATTTTTAACTAATACTGCTTACGCTGGCAATACTTCACAACACGACACTGAATATTCTCTAATTAACTGGGAAAGATTGGTAATGAACAGAAGACATAGACCAAAAATAGCTAACCAACATACAGTGTACTCCTCTAAAGGTGTTACAAATTATTTTTAATTTTTTTATATAAAAAGTATTGTAAGTGTGAACTTTTTTTACCTAGAGATTAGGATTAATATTTGGGCTTAATGGATATCCGAACATTAATACGTGGATTTTATAATTCTCTGTGTACGTCTCTTTGTCCCCATATTTATATGTCTCTCTGTCCCCATGTCTGTATGTCTCTCTGTCCCCATGTCTGTATGTCTCTATATCCCAATGTCTATACATCTGTCTGTACCGATGTTTGTATGTCTGTACTCACAAATTAGGGGTTGTTTATTGATAAGTGATTTTTTTGAAATTCAAGTTTTTCTAATGATTTTGTTTAAAATATTTTAATATAGTGCGTTTTTGAACTGAAAAATAAAATTGTGTACTCGTATTTAGTGCAAAAATTCGTTTAAGGGTAGTTTACCAAAGACTGATTTTGTAAATTTTATTTAAAATAATTGTTACAATTTGGATTATAATAGGTATTAAACATTTTTACATTATAAATATTATAAAATGATTTATTAGTTTTTTATTGAACACTAGTTTTTGAATTAACGTTTTAAAAATAGCTTTACACTTTTTGTTAAAATTTGTTATTGGGTGACTATTTCACATTAAGAATTGTAATAAATGTTAATTTTATTTTTAAAAAAATTAAAGAATAATTTACTTATGAAATAAAAAAAATTAGTTTATAATTCAGTTCAAATGGATATCCGGTAGTTTTTTTCACAATAAATAGAAATATTATTTTATTTTTACAAATATAAATAATTTTATATGTGTTCAAATTACTCATTTAAAAAAAATAGTAATTTTTAAAAGGGGATTTAACAATTTTGTTTAGAATTGACTTGTTAAAAAAGAAAATTGTTATAAATAAGATGATAGGTTTGTTTTTATGAGGAAAAATTACTTGAAGAAAGTTTACCAAGAAACTATTTTTGAAAATTTTGATCTGGGCCAAAGGTTCTCAAGATTTTTAAATCACGTGCCACTATTTTCTATTCAGGGCATTAAATGTACCACCAACCAAATGTTTTCTGGTAAAACGTAGTGTGTTGGTCCCAGGGGCGAAATTAACATTTATTACACTTCTACCACTAATCACTAATGTAATGCTTTATTTAAAACAAACATAACTTAAAATCAATATAAGCTGTAAATATAATATATTGTTAACTACACAACCCATATACTTGTTTCAGTGTGAAGGTTGTGCTTTCTTAGCGAAACACAAGTTCTGTATATATGGTTTAAATTGGGTTAGTTTGAGTCTTAAATCAGGATCAACATTCAATTTGTTCCTCTACTTACTTTTTATGCAAGTTAGAAAAGAAAACCCACATTCACATAGGTAAGTAGTTATAAACACCATCAAAAAATATTCAGCCTTTTCTGAGCTTAGAGGATATTAATTTCCTCTTGCCAACAAAAATCTGTTAAATCCATTTTCTTGATAATTTGCCTGAAACCTCCATCACAAAAGAGCTCGATCAATTTGTCTTTTTCGGAAGGAGTTCATTTCTGGGACTGCGTTGTCAATACAAACTGGCTTTCTTATACAAAATTCTGAAGTTAGGTTTTCGGAGAAGTATTCCTTGAAATCTGGGATTAAGCTCTCAAGGTGCTCCTTTATATTGGCCACCAATTCAGTGCTAAGAATAATTTAATTTTCACTTAAGAATCATCAAACAATGGAAAGGAACACGTGTTTCTACAATCGATAACTTTGAAGATGAACTCAAGTTTGTTTATAAGAGTCACAGTTTTCTCCTGTATCAAAAATAAGAAAGTACATGCGCCCTGAAAGCTCTTATTCACCTGGTTGAGGCGGCCAAATATATCTGCTAGGTATGCCAACCGGACAAGCCACAGTTCATCAATTACATCATTTAAGTTCGAAGACGTGTCAGAGAGAAAAATATGCGCTTTAGAACGAAGTTCTAACTTATGGTTCAATACATTCCCCCTAGACACCACCTAACCTCGCTATGAAGTAGAAGTGAATCATGCTCAGCAACAGTTTCATGCACAAAGTCGAAAATAGTCGTGAGTTAATAGCTCTGGACTTGATGAAGTTGATAACTATCACTGCTTTGCTCAAAACTGTCTTCAGAGCAACCGGCATTTTTCTTGCAGCTAAAGCCTCTCGATGAATGCTACAATGTACAAACTTAGCCTCAGGAGTGACTTATTTAATTTCCGCAACAAACACACTGTTTATCCTAGTAGTTGCACGCGCTCCATCGGAACAAACATCAACATATTCCACTGTATATAATTCATATTCATTAATTGATATAGTTTTTCAAATATTTCATGAGAAGTTACACGACAAAGCAATGGTTCACAAAATAAGAACTCTTCTTTCCCTGTTTTCCCATCCATACATCTTATATACGTAAGAGTTTGGGTCATGTTGGTTACATCAGTAGTTTCATCCAATTGAACAGAATCATATTTACTACTCTGAACTTTTTATATTAACTGTTCTTTAACACGAGAAGCCAAATATGAAATTATTCGTGGCAAGGTGTCATTGGAGGATGGAATCATTTCAAATCTTTTCTCCCAAATAATACTGAACATATATACAGCTTCTGATAATATTAATGACTCTCCGATTGTGTGAGATTTTACTGCATTAACTATTCTTAAACTGACATTGTAAGATGCCTCCAGAGCCTTCATGTTAAATCCTGAGAATGAAATTATTTGGAATTTCCTTGTCGACAAACCAGACAATTTTCTCTAGAAACATTCCAAAGGTTTGTGTTTTACATCTCCGTGCTTAGTTTCAAAATTATGCTTAAGTAGGGAAGGCTTCATCAAATGATCTGATAGTTTCATAGCAGATCACACACTGGGAATAGGTGCGTCTTCTTCTCCAATAAAAGTGAACCCATATGATAAATAACTAGGTTTGTACTTTATTTGTGCTTCATGAGGCATCTTATTGTATTCTGCTATAGTGATGTCCTCTGTTGGTTGGCTAGAAATTGAAGTACTGACTTCTGGCTGATAAGAATTACCACAATTACTTACTCCTGTCTCCCTTTATTTCTTTTTAAGGACCCAATCGTTAACCACTTATCTAGGTTATGTTTTCAATACACTGGCACAAAATACATATGACAACCTCACAAATATAATCACGCAGTTTAAAGAGAAGATGTCCAAGACCAGATTTATTATCACTAAATACAACAGATATAGAGATTAATGGGTGCTGAATCCACAAAACTAGTCAAATATTTCTAGAAAATAAAAGTCCTCTATCACTATCTGTTTGTCCATCACTAGATGCTGCTTTCACCACAGGGTGCCTCGTGAAGTCTTATCTGCCCGCAATACACAGCGTGCGACACAATACAATTCTTTCAGTACCTCAGATGAATGACTCACATAGTCTTTACTCACTGACTGGATGGAATTTCTTTCATTGAACTGAAACGTACTTGCTGAAGACTATAGAAGCGACCGTCTCTGGAATATTCGAGCGCTTTAGTTACATGAAATGTTTTAAGTAGAAAAGTAGACATTCGTTCATAAATTTCAAATCATGTAACGACTAAACAAATATTTGTATATTTTATATACATTTTTATTTTTATTTCATACTTCGTTCACGTACTAGCAGTGGTACACGTACCATAGGTAGAGAAACACTGAACTCGACTAAAGTAGAGTATATGAATAAATTCTTACTATTGTATCATAATATTGATTTTCATTAAAATAATAAATTTTCAACCAAGCCTTAAGTCCTATCCAGGCTAAACACATCATGATTACGATAGTGAGATAGCTACGAGTAAAGTAGAATTTTAAAGGGACTGTACCACATTTTGTGTGTAGGGACATCGATAATCAATTTAAGATAATAAACCCCTCAGTACACACAGTTGTGATTCAAACCCCGTAAAACTACCAGTTCAAACTAGATAATTTTGACATTTGATCTGCGTTACCACCAGTGTAGTTCGAACCATGCTTTAAAATGTAATTTAGTCTAATATAGAAACAAAATCACCCTAAAAATATTCCACGTGAATAAACTATTTATTTATTATATGGGCCTATTATAGACGTTCTATCAGTTGCTAATCCAACCATTTTTATTGTTGTTCATTGTTAAACTTTAACAAATTTTATATTTTGAAAATATGAATCTCTGAATTAAAAAAAAAAAGCTTCGCCTTTAATACTAATGGCTTTAAGCACAATAATATTTCTCTGCGTTTTCGAAAATGTGTTACCTTCCATTTGTTATTCAATTGGGACCAATCATTTTCTCTCATATTCTCTCATATTTCACCACAAAGGTAGAAAGAGAGATGACTGATGGAGAGTGACGCAACCACGTGACGCAACCACTTGAATTCCAACTGTCATGTACATTTATTTGTATTCCATATAGCGTTTATGCTTAGGTAACTACAATTGGTTTCGCTACACATTATCGGGAAATGGGTGGAGGATTTTTCTTTCAAATGAGTGTCACTTTGATGCATGAAATATTGAATACTTTAGAACCTGTATGTATGTATGTATGTGTGTGCGTGTGTGGCGGGACTTGGGAGGGTATGTTAAAGTGTTAAAAAAATATATTTACAGTGTTCCGGCATAACTATAATGCACCAAAGAAGCGGAAGCAAGCATTTTAAAGGCTATGTATCCAAAATTGCGTGGAAGGAGAGTGGGAAAGAATTTAGGAAAAACCACCCTTAATACACCCGAACAGGATTCTAACCCTGATCTCCCGGCGACCTTTAGGTCAGTCTAACACGAAAGTGATGCTTGAGAACATCCGGCCACCGGGGTGGGTACGTTGTTGATTGAAATGCCAATAATCGTTTACGTAACTGTAAAATAGAGAGAGAAGTCCCATAGGAAACCATTGGCTTTTTGCAGAAATTAACGTGTCCTTGTAACGGCAGCCATGGGGTATTTTTTTGTATCTATCTCTCTCCTCAAAGTATCCTGACGTGGTGAGGAAATGTTTCATAGGGTTGGGTACGAGAGTGAGAATAAGAGAAAGGGAACAAGAAGGAAGAGAGAGAGAGTGAGCCGAGAAATGAGCCAACCAGAGAGAGACAAAGAGGAGACATTATATGTACGAGAAATGAAAGGTGTGTGTCATGGTTTAATGTGCTTAGGATGAATCGGCGTAGACTTAATATAATTAAGTTCAACGATGTTTCCTACCCGTCATGAGGTGTCAAGTAAAGGTAGGGTTTCTCATCTTAATGCCTTTCACTTTTATTTAGTGAGCTTCCCAGTGAATCAAAGAAATATCTTATATTTATAAAAAAAAATCATATCTACAAATAGGTTAATTTGAATCTTTTATGCGCAGGATGTAGAGGAGGTGAAAAAAGGGTGTTTTTTAAAAAAAAGGTTTTATAGCAAACATTTTTTTGGCCAAAATAAATTAAATATTTCTTCAGTAGAAACAAAGTTAAATTTTATCCACATGGTGATATCAACAGTTCTTGAATATCTGTCATGAGCATAGCGGCATTAGACGAGAAACGTTTTAAATGAAGAGAAAAAGTAGTCATTAAATTCCAGGAAACTCTTGACAGAGTAGATGGTGGCTGTAGCATCTGATAGATCGTGATATTATTGATCGATCATATGTAGCTGGCGATTTACACAAACCATCACATACTGTGGTTTAAAATATGAGTGAAGAATGACTCTGGGTACTAGAGTTATGGATCCTTAAAAAAACCACGCGTACTGAGACCAAGATTCCAGGTTAGATTCCCGTCTCCAAGTGTTATTTTTCAATTTAAAGAATATTTTTAATTGACAATAAAAAGTTATAAATAAAATTCTAGGACACTCTTGACATATATTAAAGAACTGTTAATGTCACCATGTGAAGAAAATCAAACTATTTTCTACTGGAGAAACATTTTATTAATTTTGAACAAAACGTTTTTTTAAAATATAAAAACAGAAAATAAAAAAACTTCCCTTAACTCGTGCTACCTACCATCCCACCTTAAAAGTTTCCAATCTATTCCCCTTATTGAGTCTCATGGTGCTGTAAAGTTTTTTTCCCAGTAAAAGGACGTCGATGCAACCGCAGGCGTGTACGTCCTGACAATCTGGTTTTAGTCCTCGTCCTACGCGAGTGTCCTGTGAATGCATGATCCAACCTTGAGTTCCTTTCATTACCCAGCGTGCCCCATAGTTTCACTTTTAAATTGCACCCTTTTCGATACGTGATCGTGGTAAGATAGCATCGCAATGTGGTTTTTATCTTCCTTCGGGTCTCTTTTCACTCTGAGGGAAGAGACCCTACTTACCACTTCAAAGCTTCCTTGTTCATATCCGCTGTGATGTTAAGAATATGTTAATAGGCTCAGAGTCCATATCAGTGAGTATGTGAACAAAAGCTTTAATCAACTCTATTCTCGTCTGACAGATTGTATCAGTCGGTAGAGTGACTAACCTATTGGAATTGGAGTCCCGGGTTCTATTCTCATGTTGGCCTCAAAATTGGTCATAATATATATTGGTTTTCCTCATTTCGTGGTGATGAATTAACGTTTGGGGGGCTGGGTGTTGTATCTGACCTAGTTTTAAGTTAGTTTATTAGTCGTGAGTTGATATAATCATTCTGATCAGAAGGTTTACTTTAAATACCTCAAAATTAATTCTGCTTGAATCAACAACCCGATTGTTGTATTGGTGTGATTTCTATCCATACGTATCTGGGCATGCTCAATCAAAGTTTATTTTCACTTTAAATATTATCCACTTTAAAACAAAAACATAGTTAAATTTACTTTTAAATTATCCTCAATATATGACACTTAAGATTTTATTAAATTTTGAGTTTTATCTTTCTTGATATTCTAGCTTATACTCTCTAGGATAATTTTTAATTACGAAGCATAATTAAATTAAGGTTTTTCAAACAAGTGAAACAACTTAAATTTCTTTTTGATGTATTTTTACTGTACAATGTCATTTAAGATCAGGATGAAAGGAACATTCTTCTAAGTATGTTTTATTAAGTTCTTTTGATTCTTTATTTCCAAGAAAAGTGTTTAAAATTGAACAACTTTTTCCTAAAACTTACGTAGTTTGAAAACACGATAGTACAAAGCTTGACTGGCGAGTAACTTAAATACAATATTAGGCTTTCAAAAAGAATTGCTTCACATATTAATATAATCATACTTTTTGATTATTCAACCTCGACAAACTACAAAAGTTGTATATTAATATATAAGAAATTAAAATAAAACTTATCCTATAGTGTATTGTTTGGCACATAGAATTTAATTTATATGCTTAGAAACAAGAACCTTATTTTTTACAATTGAGGTGAGATTACAGCCAACTATGGTTTTCATATCCTCTCTCCATACTAATGTGGTTACAATTACTATAAACAAACTTCTTTATCCCTACTCAATAAGTTAAGTATTTAATAACTCTTGTACTGAAGATTAAAAAAAAACACCTAATGTGTAAAACTACATTTCAGTGTATTATGAAATCCAAGAATCTCTTCTTAGATGGTTTTCAATTGTTTTTATCACTGCGTATTACTCCCTGTCCAGGCTATACGCATATATGATAATTACTATAAGGGGTTAGGGATAAGTGAGGGAGCATTTTAAAGTTGTTATACCCGCATTTGCATGAAAGGAGAGTGGAAAAAAATTCAGGGGAATAAACCCCTTCAGTAGACCCAACCGAAATTCGAACCACAATTTCTTTGACATCAGCAGGCCAGTATTATAGGAGAGTGAAGCCTTAGACCCCTCGGTCATTGTAGAGGGTTCTTTTCTTAAATAAATTACTATTTTATCCTCTTCCCTCTTATAGCATGGTTTGATATACCGTATATTACGATATATCATTTATTATCCCAGTGCTTTTGAAAGGTATTATGCAGTTAGTTTTCAAGAAATAATATCTAAAAAAACACTACAAAATTACTGATTTTTAAAGAAGTAATTAAATAGAAAACCCTCTTCAGTGACCGCATGGTCTAACGAGCTAATCTCGTGTTAGACTAGATTGCTGAATGCGTGGAGTTTGTGGTTCGATCTCGGACGAGTACACTAAGGGTGATTTTCCTAAATGGTTTTCCAATCTCCCTCGACTCAAATGGGGGTGGACTTATTCTAGATTAAGCCTTCCTAATTTCTAACTCATTAGTGTAATTAGTACACAAGCGTATAACCTGAACGGGTAATAAGACGCAGTGCTTAAACAAATAATACATTCGATGAACATTGTTATGGTGGTTTATTGTTTTGTTCTACGTCGAATATATACTATATGTATTAAACTTTATTTTATAAGTCACTTAATCTGTATTTTATTTAATTATTTAATGCAATTAGTGTGCGCTTTCTTAATTGACTGATTATAATAACACACGAGAATTTCTATGAGCGAGCGTGAAAGGGCCTACACACCTTCCAAGGTTCTTTCACATGACACACTTGACATGGGTCAGGCGGGATTACTTCCCTTCTGGAGGAAGCTGTGCTACGAAATTTTATCGCCCAAGAAATATTCGTCGACCTCGGTTGGGTTCGAACCCACTTCCCATCTGGTGCTGGGCCAAGCACTTTACTTCAAGAGCACCGAGGTTGACACTCCCACTCTTGTTGCACGCAAATACAAGATATTACCCATAAAATCCTTCCTTCTTCATCCCCTCTTTAATAGTCATTATCATTTATGGGTAGTAAGACGCAATGGAAAAAAATAAAAATACATGGTACGGAACTCCACACGGACTTTCTCGCTCTATTGTTTTAAAATGGAGATATTTACTCAAAACTCATAATATATGTGAAACGAAATAATATACACTAACAAATCCAAGCATAAATTATACTATACTTATGTAAAACTTTTTTTTGCGTCCCAATTTTTAATTTTTTAATTTTGTTTTTAAAGAATTAATGTCCTCATTTGTATGTTTGGACCGATAAAGAACAATGTTGGGTCCACAAGGGTCAACACTTCGTATTGAAATTTCAACTACCGGTTAACATTCTCGACATTTTATTAGGTGTTGCAAATCTTCATTCAATCGTATTGATATTAAATTCTTCATTTATAAATGTTAACCAATAAAAAATGTAGATATTGAATAGAGTATAAAATGGATATAAATAATTGTTGTACAAACATTTCTCCTAAGAGGTTTAAGGAAAAACCACCCACTTTTAGATACTTACTTATATTTAATTACTCTATGGTATTGAAGAATTATTTCGTTAAAACTCAAGTAGTATATCTTTACAACTAAAGTTCACAAAATTGAATTAATATATTTGCTAATATCTTAGAAACCTTTGGATTTAAAAAAAATATATTTCATATAAAATATTTTTATTTTTAATAGTACTACAATTTTTCAATGATAAGTTATTTAGTATCTCAAATAGTTGCGGAGATTCGGAAGTTTCTGCCTCTGTAAAGTACCCTAAAATTCATGTTCATGGTAAAATGAAAATAGCCAGTTTATTTATTATCTTAATCAACACACAGATACGAATTTTAATCAAAATCGTTAGTAAAATTTGAGAAAATGTATTTTTTCTCTTTTCACCCTTTATTAAACTACTCTCAATTTTAAGTTTAAACAGGCACACTTACAGATGTAATTGCAAATGCCAATTTTTAGGGTTTGGGGGTTGGGGGTGGGGGGTCTTAAGACGTCAACATCCATAAACATTTCAGGTTAGATTTTATTTTGCGGTCGCAATACTTTTACCTTTTGTGTTCGAAATGTTAAAAAAATATATATATATATATATTTACGTATAGCTTGAAAGTAATTGGTTTTATAAAAATATGCTTCTTTTAAAATAATTGTATTATAAAGAGACCTACATATTTGTAACGATAATTAATTAATATCTCAAATAGTTAATGGGATATTATAAAAAAAATTACGTATCAGACCGGAACCCTCAGTCATTTTTCCGAAATATTGAAAGAAGCTATTTTATTTGTAATATTTATAGATGTTTAGAAATGAAATTTAATCAAAATCGTTGGAGCCGATTTTAAGAAAATCGACTTTTTCTCGTTTTGCTCTTCAGTAAACTATCCTTAATTTTAGGGCTAAATATTCAATTCAAAAAATCCCTCGGGGTACCCTATGAAAACCCTAGATATCAAGTTTTAGCCCTATCATTAAAACAGTTTAGGTTCTAGATGGAGGTACAGACAGACGGAAAGTTAAAAACCACTTTTTTGGTATCGGGGGATCATGAAACGTCATAATTCATCAAAATCTTGAGCTCAATTTTTTTTACGATCAAAATACTTTCTATACCTGTAATATAGCGAGAGAGTAAAAAGGTCTTTGAATTTCAATCTATACTGAAATTTAATTTACACATTAGTTATTTTGTAACGTTCAGCCAAAAAGTAATAAATACTTAATTTAGAGAATAGTAATCAAAATGCTTATTTATAGTTATTGTATCAGCATTAGTATGGACATAGGATTTTAAAGCCGTAATAGGTTGTATTTTCAGCAAAATTTGTAAGAGAATAATAGTTTAATTATCTCAGTTGTAGCATAACACATCCTTTAGTTAGTTCTATCCAGTCCACCTCACTACGCCCTTGTTCTTTCAGGTCAATTTTTATTTCATCCTCCCTCCTGCATCTATGTCTTCCCAATGGGTTTGACAGATAATAGGCAAAACACGGTTCTAGATTAATCTATTCACACTTCATGTCATGCCCACCGTAATTAAGAGACTCGACTATTCTAACAAGGTCTTGTGATCAGTACAGGGTATGTAACTTATAGTTATGTAATTTCCTTCACTGACTTTTTTGACAAAAAATGGATAGCACGCAAGGATGAAATGCCATACTATTTAAAAAAAAAAGTGTACTTGTTGAAATTCTTAAAATAAATAATCGTATTAAAAAAACTATTTGCGGCTTTCAGATAGTCGTAAGGATGGTCAAAGCGTATCCCTCCCGTCTAAAAGCCCCTGTTATTTTATTGTTACTTCTAAAATTGGTAACAGCTCGTGAGATAGCCAACTTACAACACAGAATTTAGCTGATTCCGGGCACTCTTTGAGATGAAGTTCCGCCGTATGGTTGATGCAAGGCGTGATCGAGCCCACGCCGTCTGTGTATTGACCGCATTGGTAGCATTTCAGGCCGATAGATGGCACCGCTAGAAAAAACAAACAAAAGAAAAAACAAGCGTGTTAGTTAAATATTTGATTTGGTTCTTTTAAATGAATATAAATCAAACGAGTGCACAGGGTTTTAATATATGAAGATACAATATTTCACAAACATCTATAACAAACAATTATAATGGCAGCGTGGCACAACAAGCAAACGGTGGCTACATATACTAGACATTTCACCTGATCACAATATATGTTACGACACAAACGCAAAAGCTTTCTCAAATTATATATTAGGTTACAGAAATAATATTTTCAAAATACTTTGCCTCATATTTTAAACAAACACAGTAACTTGTTTATCACAATATCACAAACAATAAGTATTAAACCAAATTGTTTTTATATTTCTAACACATTTCATATTATCAAAAGTAATCACTTTGTAAATCATAAACTTATTTTAATTTGTAAAAGTAAAAACTTTTTCCTTATTATATTGAAAAATTATTCCCAGATATCCATTTTAAACTAAATCTTAAAGGCCAATTTAAGAAAATTCAAACTTTCCCTAATTTGTATTTAGTAAATTACCCTTAAATTAATTTATTTTTGAGAAAAAAATATACTTGATTATTGATTATGTAAACTTGTCTACCAATAACAATTTTTTTTAATATCCTTAGAAATATTGAAAAATAATAAAATTTTACAAAAATCAGTCATTAGTAAACTAATATGATACTATTTTTCTTAGAAAGGAAAAAATATATATAATTATTGATATTGTTAATTTTATCAGATACCCAGTTTGAACCAAATCGCTAAAGTCATTTCAAAATTATTAAAATACAACGAATATCCCCCCCAAGACAACTATACAATTTTATTTGTCATGTAAAACACTCCTCAAACATACATTATAAGCAAAATCATTAATTTAATTTTCACTTTTGTTTAAATCACTCATCAGTAAACTAAAATTCAAAGATTTTTTACCTAAAAACCAAGAATATGGTGTTTTATGATAAGTCAAACACCCCATCTGTACAATCACTTCAAACTGAATTGTAAATTTATTTTAGAAAATATTTGGCTTTCAAAAAAAATTAATCTGCATGTAATTAATTTTATATCGATGATGTAAGTTAAAACAATTTACAATATAGCTCTATAAATACGCACAATTAAAATAATACCAAGTCTCTGATGTACATCATTAGTAATAAGAGATAACAATTAGTATATGTTAAAACATAATTTAAATATATTTTGTATGATTATAAAAAATAGATTATCTTAACCTGAAAAAATTAAATTATTAATTTTATTTAAACATTATATACATAAAATGTTAATGTATAGCATATATAATGTATATGTATATATAATGTTAATGTATGTCATAAGAATATGAGGCCTATTTTACATAAAAATAAAATATTTGATTGTTAGATTAACCTTTTTGATACATATGTAACGATTTACATTTTACGCACTCTTATTTTTTGTTAAAACTACAAAATCCCTACGACAAGGAAAATTTTTACGCCTGCTTTTCCCGGTATTTTTTTTATTTATAAGAATATAAAAGTTTTTTAGTTTCATTGAAAAGTCTTTTTAACAAGAATAATTAGTACATCTTCAATATTTCAGCTGAATTATTGATTGATGCTACAATGTACCATCATAATTGAATAATCGATTTTAAAACATCAATGTCTTGCAAAAATTGATCAATTTGTGCATCTTTAGATTTTATATTTTGGAATATTTAAAAGTTCTCTTGCAAAATAACTATGCTTGTGTAAAATAAAAATTCTTAAAAATAATGTGATTATACCAATTTAAAAACATTTTATATTTTGACTAGACCCTTCCCGCTTCCGCCACCGCATTATTTTCAACACACATATTGAAGAATGATCATAGACTCTACCTTAAAATATGAGTGACTATCGACATTTTTATGAGGAATAAATTAAAATTTCAAAATAAAATATAGCCCATTTTACTCGCTGATAATGTAGCTTTATATTAGTGAAAGAATTTTTAAAATCGGTCCAGTAGTTTTTGAGTTTATTAATTACAAACAAAAAAACAACAAAAAATCAAATCTTTCCTCTTTATAATATTTTTTATATTTTATTCTAGTTTAAAGTCACATCTTTATTAAATCATAAAGTAAGCAAAATAAAAAAGTATGTCCCAACAACAAAGTAAAAGATCTAATTAAGTTGTTTCTCTAGACAAACAAGTAAAAAATGACACCATGTCGTCATAAACAATATCCTTTTACTAGTTGCATTAGAAATGTGATATATTTTCAAAACTTGAAACTTGAAAACCTGTTATTTGAAAACTTCGCCTCACATCTGTAGCAAACAAGTCCTTTTTCTATAAAACTTGACAAACAATATAAAAATCTCTTAACTTATTTCACTTAAGCAAGAACTTATTTTATGAAAGATCATTATGGTAGTTTTTAGGGGTCTGCTAGCTTGTTTTTTTTTCATTCGAGTATTTCTAAAAGCTCACTAGTTCGAGTCAAGTTCGAATATATTCATAATTTAAAAATGTTAATAGTATATATTTGATTATTTTAAATGTAAATAGATATCACATCTTTAAAATTTTATATCTAAAAGATATATTAAAACACATGTTATTAAAATATATGACACTCATTTTTATAAATATGAATACTTTTAGAAAAAAGTTATTAAAAGGAAATATAGGTTTTTAAATTAGAAATAATACTTAAAAAAACACAATTTAAAAATAAGAACAACACTAAAAAATAGGGCCTAATAGAAAAAATTATTAAATTGTTTTCAACACTCATGTATTTAAGGACAATAAAATTACACTAGCAATAATAAATAAGTAACACATTAATAATTGCATGATGGCTTGGAAATTTACATTAAGATAGTGTTTACACAATGCACAATGGTGTAGGGTAAGTGATAGTGAAGGAAGCCAACCTTAAATGATGGGTTAAGCCTAGATAGATAAATACACTTCTATCTTCATTTCTTCAAACATTTTACACTTATCACTTCTTCAAAACTTCCACAGTAGTACATTATTTAGAATTTTCAGAAATATCAATTTTTCATGAATGTGTCTTCTTATAAAAAATAAATATTTCCTAAAATTCAAAACAATGTGCAACCTTAGAAGTTTAAAAAATGGGAAGTGGAAAAGTGTAAGAAGAGATAGAGAAGACGTGTGTTTCTTTTTATTTAGGCCTAACCTAACTATCTTTTCAGTTTGGCTTCCTTCACAATCACTCTACATTACTGTAAAGTGTTTCTTCACTGTCTTGATGAAAAGTTTATAAAATTGACGTTTTAATAAGCTAATATTTCCCCAAAATATGCTTCAGTAACTTAATTTAACCTAAAAGAAAACGTAAGAATCGCAAACAGTTAGAAATTTGAAGTTTTTCGTATTTCGTTTATTATTCCTTAGTGTAATCGTGCATGATCAAGTCCTCAGTTACATATCCATTCTTCTATGTGCAGTTGCACATGCTCGTTGAAAGGGCTCTCGTTAGACATTGTTTTATTGATAAATTTACCTTGATCCAATGTTTAATGCTTATAAAATCTGTTGCTATTACTTTAAATTTTAAAATAATATTAATAAAATAATATTTCTAGCAAACTATATAAAATAGTAAATGCTTTTTTATTATAAATATGTTATGTTTGGTAAAATATGTATTGCAATAAATAAGATCAACATTGATTTTAGACAGGTTAACCAACATAGTTCTATAATTAAATAGTAACTAAATTAGTTCTAGTTTTGTAGGTAATCGTCTTGATTAATACGAATTTTAAATATCCTAAATTTGAAAACATTTAATATAATAATATATTCTTGATATTATATTTTTAATTTAACATAAATTAAGATTTTAGAAAGGGACCAGGTAAATATAGTAAAAATAATCATTCAATAATTTAGTAATCTACTTAGCTATTTTTATTATCATTGGTTTGTCATGGCAATACAAGTAAACAACTTCAAGTATAATTCAAAATTGACGACTATATTGAATACATATACTGGTTGAAAGTGGTTTCAAAGCTCTATTACGTAATTATTGTGAAAATGTATATTCATTTTTAACAATATGTTAAGTAACCGAATGATTTATATATGGAAATGTTGATATTATCTCAATTAAATGGCCTATGCTTACTATTGCCTTTTAAAAATTGATTATTGAGTACATCAACTGAAAGCTCAAGAATGACGAGGCTACAAAACTTTCGATCTAGATATCGAGCTTAAAGGACGAGCTTGGCTAGAAGTTTGAAATTCGAGTACTCACAGAGCCATAGTAGTTTTATATTCATTTATTTGAATAAAACAGAACATAAAGATTTAAATAAAAATTCTGTACGATTTATGATAAAATAAAGCACCCTTTTTTTTAAAAAAAAGCTTAACACTTTTGATGACACCTCTTTTCTTTTAAACTAGTATACTTTAAGATTGTTATCATGAACGTATTATCAATGGTGGCTGGATCTTATCTCGATGAATCGTTGGGCAAGTTTAGTGTAGCTAGCAGGATGATGGATACATTGTGCTCGGCACGATGTGTGTGTAGGGGTGAGAAAGAGGGTTTGTTGGCAGGGTGAGAGGGGAAGGGGGACAACCCAAGCGCCAGCTAATGGAGCGTGGCAGGCAAGGATTTATACAGATAAAATATAGGGTGGGCCAAATTGACGGAGACAGTGGGCGAAGTATTAATGAAGCTAAGGTGGAAAAGATAGTCGGAAGAAAAACAACAAACTCCCAGGATTAAAGGTAGAATGGAAATAATACTAGAATAGTAAAATATGCCTTAAAAAAGAGAGGAAAATAACGCGAGTAAAGAGAATAAATTATAAAAAGAAAGACATATAAAGCAAAGAGATAGTTTGAACACCGAATAAGAAAATAAGAAAAAAACTTATATGAGAAAGATAAACAGCAGGGATATTTAGACTAAACAAGATACATTTATAAAATGTATATTTCTGCCAGCCGTATCTTATATTGCCAGTCTTGTTTTAGAATCTACAACTATCTAGTCATTGGTTGAGATTTAATGTTTGCTATAGGGTTCGCGAATAGGACCATAGGGCAATAATGATTTTTTTTTGTGATAGGGATAGATGGTGCAAGATTTATAGGCTAAGTCCTCTTAGTAAACAATACTTTGTGCCATAAATAGTATTACATGTAAATTATGCCCAAGAAACAGTCTAACAAAACTTTGTTCTTTTACTACTTGATTAAACATACATTAGCATAATTCACAGCTTCGGCAAGGGAACATTATTATTAGCACCGTGTCTTATTACCCGTTCGGGTTATACGCACTTACGCTAATGTGTAGTGGTAGGGTGATTGTGATATGAAATGGAGGACCTACAGTTTAACGTGGAATTCGAACCACGGTGGAGGCCTGGTATTCCGCACATTCTCAAGTTGTGATTAATACTTGTCTTGTCAGAGGTGTAGGAAGGGTTTTGTAATCAGATAAATCTGTGCGGGGACCAAGGAATGAGCCCCCGACCCTCAGCACCCTATACCACCAGGTTACCCTGGCAAGCGAACATATAGGTAATATATTAAGGTGGGTGGTCCGTGTGTGCTTTGAACGCTCAAGTGGTACACTTTTGGAGAAATTTTGAGAAACAATGAGTTATATTCTATATTAAAGATGAGGAATCACGAATTAAAAAACCTATTAAAGTGCAGTTAGATTGAGAGATTTGTCCACAGGCGGTACAACCTATAATAATGTAGGAAAAATTAAGATACATTTTATGGTAAGATATAATATAATGTATTAAATAAAGTTAAACTTTACGTAGAGACAACTTTTAACGAAGAGGAGAAAGTTAAACTTTAAGGTAAGAAAACGTTGAAAGAAAAAAAGAAAGTAAAATTTTAAGGGAAGATTTTGATGAATGAAAGAGAGAAAGTTAAAATTTACGGTAAGACAACGTTGTATGAAAGAGAGGAAGTAAAATCTTTAGGTAAGAAAATGTTGAACCAAAGAGACGAAGTTAAACTTTACGGTAAGATAACGTCGAATGAAAGAGTGGAAGTAAAATTTTAAAGTAAGGAGACGTTGAACAAAAGAGAGTAAGTTAAATTTTATGGTAAGACAATGTTGAATTAAAGAGAAAAAATGTAACTTTACGATAAGAAAACGTTGATTGAAAGCGAGGAAGTAAAACTTTAGGGTAGGACATTGTTAAATTATAGAAAGGAAGTTAACATTTCTGGTAAGATAAGTTAAAGCCTAAGAAAGGAAGCAACACTTTCTGTTAAGGCATTGTATAAGCTAGTAGAAGATGCTACAGTGGGGAACTCAGATTGATTAAAGTAATGGTGGAAAGTGTGAGCTAGACGCTTGTCAAATTGCGTGACGGGGTAAGAGGTTAACTGACCCAGATCAAACAAGAGCTGGCCACGAGACCTTTTTGTCCTCACCCCTCCAGTTGAATCAGTTCTAAAGGAGAAGAAAGGGCTCTTCAACCGTAAAGATACAGTAAGAAAATGGTAGGCAGGAGAGGAGAAGAAGAAAGCAATGACGAGTTTTGGATCCAAATAAAAAACATTGGGAGTAGATCGGAATGAGCTGTAAGGCATAGATTCAAGATGAAATGGGACCGTCCAGATTGGAAATGAAAGAATGGGAAAAGTGAAGTTAACTTTTCATCATAGTAAACAGGAAAATTCATGATAAATAAGGGAAAGTAACAAAATATAAAATGGAGATTCACAAGGGCTAGGTGAAATAAGAGAGATGAATAAAAATACAGACCCAAGGCAGATTAAATAAATAATATAGGATATCTAGTATTGTCAGATCGCCATAAATAAATTAAAAGTAAATTTAAATTAATCAATATTGACAAAACATTTCTTTCATATTATACAAATGTAAGTTACTCAAATGAAATGAGATCAAATGAATAAAAATAAATATTTTTGGTTGTCATCAATTTTCTTAAAAAATCATTAAAAAAATTGATAAACACACATAATAGAGTGACACGAATAAGTTTAAATACATTGAGAATGCAAAACCATCTTAAATAACTTAGCGGCTTAGTATGTTTTTAAGATTGTTCAAAATATTTATATGATGGAATGTGAGACGAGAAAAACTGTGAGGAGGTGATTCTCAAGAGAGAAGACATATGCTAATCAATAAATCAGTTCATAAGATCACTTTTCCGAAGTTTTATGGTTGAAAACAATTTTTTCGTAAGAATATGAGGATGCAGACATTGAAATATATTTTTGGACATGATTTACTGAGTTTGGAAATGTTGAAAATCAGGGTGGCTACATAACGGAACTCAAAGCAACACATTTAAATGATTTATCCCACGTGGGCCAGATTGGACACACCAGCTAGGCCCTATTTGACCTCCAGTCTTTAATTTGATAGTTATTGTTCTAAAGCATCAGTCTTGTTATAGGCTATACTAGATTTCTGGCATCAGGGGGGGAGGGGCGGTTGTGGTACTAACCTTGGCTAGACACACAGGATATATTTTCTTAAATACCATTTATCACTGTGGCTAATGAATCCTCTTTACCCGCTAATGTGGGTTAATTTCCTCTAAACAAATCTTTAATATTACGTATACCTTTGAATAAGCCATTAACTATTGTGTTAAGAATTAATTAAAAAATTATATGATGCAAAAAAAAAAAGTTATTAAAAAAAACCCAGACAACGTTAATAAAAAATATTTTTGCTTACTAAACGAAATAAAAATGGACAACATATGGAGATTCCTGTAGTGACGCACATGCTACCCATGATTTATGATACCCTTCTTGTTGAGAAATAACCTCACCTCTTTTGGCAACATTCTCGTGAGCGCTCCCAACCCCTTACGTATCCTTCCCCCCCTCTTATTTCCAACACTACTTCAACTTTCCCACCCTCTACCTAACCACCCCATTCCCCTCTCTCCAGGGGCTGAAAAAAAAAAACCTCTCACGTAGACCCTCGTGAGTTCCTCCAAAATACTTGGGACCATCATGGTCTCTCGCTCCTCTTACGAACGTGATTTGAAAGAAAAATAGATTTCAATATTTCAACAACAACAAACTATATGCAGCTATATACTTTGTACCTGAAGGTAAAATTGAGCAAGTATATAATTTGTTATAAGAAGAGAGTTAATTCTCAGATATATTAAATTTTGATTTATTTGTGTATAGCTGGTAATAGGTATATTTATTTATTCCAGCTATTTAACGTGCAGTTTTTAAACCGACTGGTCATATAAGAACACGACTTATAAACTAACTTAAATCTAGAACAGACACAACATCCGTTTTCCGGTAATTAATTCTTCACTGTAAAAAGGTGACCTGGTGGTATAGGGTTAAGGTGTCAGACTTCTATGCTGGCGGCCGGGGTTCAATTCTCGGTCCCGGCACAGATTTATCTTATTACCAAACCCTTCCTTCACCTCTGACAAGACATATTGTGAATGTGGGGAATGCCAGGCCAACCATTACACATTAGCGTAAGTGCGTATAACCCGAATGGGTAGTAAGACGTGGTGCTAATAATAATAATAATAATAATAATAATACCTCACTGTAAAAGGGGAAACGTACATTTTACCAATCATGCATTGGATAACACGTTCATCGAACCCGGGACCTTCAGCATAGTAAATAGACGCGCTATCTTACGGGATAAGGTGTCTGCCAATAAAATTAATAAATTTAATATTTATATCAAACTTAATTATTATTATTATTAGCACGGCGTATTACTATCCGTTCGGCTTATACGAACTTACGCTAATGTGTAATGGTAGGGTGATTGTGAGATGAAATGAAGGACCTACAGTTTAACGTGGAATCTGAACCACAGGTGGAGGCCTGGCATTAATCAAATTTAATAATACAACGTAGATAGAATACGTAGATACATACCCTACCTTATCTATTTGGCCTGGAAGTAAGCTCAATCGATTGGTCAATAACTAACATTGACTTGGTCACTTTTACCTATAACTTAAAGATATGGCAATAATCATAGCGCGTTTTTATTTAGTGCTTGGGATAATTTGGTTAGATAATTATATTCTTTCCCCAGATTGGCTGTCACAAAAGCAACGTATTAAAAAAAAGTTTTATTTTTCTAAACTGTGTTTATGAATGTCTAACATATATATATATATATATGTATATATATATATTAGACATATATATTAGACATTCATAAACACAGTTTAGTAAAATACAACTTTTTTAATACGTCGGTTTTGTGACTATATATATGATATCACCACGTCTAACTACCCATTCGGGTTGTACGCCTATGCACTAATTATGCTAATTTATTTGGGATGAGAAAGGTTGAGTTTAGAGAAATTGTTCCCCCATTTGCGTGGTTGTATAGTGTAAAACCATTTGGCAAAATCTACCCTCATTATATATAACTGGGACTCAAACCTAGTTCTTCCCAACATTGCCAGTCCTGTCTATTTAGAGAGTAACGAATTAAACCATGCAACCACAGAAGTGGGTAAGATATTTGTTAAGTTTCTGTTTCTTTTGAGGTAGTTCATATACCCTGGTTACTAACGCCTATTTCCGTAAATTTCCATGCACATGGTTTGTGGACTTGAGTTTTGTGCTGGTCTTCAATCCAGATTTACTGATGCAAAAAAGTTTTTAAGCGAGTTTTATTATCAATTCGATCACTTTGAAAGGTGATACTTTGATGTATTACACTATGCCTCTATCTTTTAAACTGCAAGATTGCTTATTTTAAGGATGAAAGAAGGGTATACTTTGCAACTTTTGTGATTAGCGTATATCTTTTCATAGGATAAACTGAAACCCTTCCCGATAGCTCAGTGGTATTAACATTGGCGTACTAATAAAAAGGTCATGGGTTCGTTTGGTGTATCCAGGTTTAATTTTCACATTGGAAGAATATGATATTTAGATGTCGCTTTGGCCGTAATTGGCAACTATAATAGCGTGGCTACTTAATTTATCATGACATGTCAATTTAATCCCCTTGTGTTACATAGTATTGCTTCCCCAACCTGAGTAATTAGATATACTCAGAAACTGACTAATCAGTCTGAAGAACCTTATTTTAACGTCAAAAAGATTTAAAAAAATCTCCTTTCATATATTCAATTGACAAGTCATGTTTTCTGCAGATGTCATTACTTACAGATGTTATTAGTTTCGATAAGAGTAAGATTTTTAAAAAAAATTGGTTCCCTTATAATTAATTTTATATTTTCTTACCAAGGATTTGTTTTCCAAGAGTTTAACTCGAGATAAAATCCTTTTTTTAGAACATTATCAATCAAAATAAAATAACACAAAGTTAAATAAACAATTCTTACAATTGAAAAATGACACCTGGACACGGGAATCAATTTTCAGAATATGATGGAGTAATCCTCACTAAAAGCATAAATAATAGCTTTGGCTATTTGATTCCTAAATAAACAATTCTAATATAGTGTTTTAACAAAAGAATTTTACAATAGGTATTTAACGTACCCTTTCTGAACCAACTGATTATATCAGTACATAATAATTTCTCTGCGTGAGAGCGAAAGGACCTACACATTTTGCCAGGAAAGGTATTTTAAAATACTTTTAGGGGCTCTTTTATATACCCCAATTAATGTGGGATAGAGGAATCTACTTTCTCTCCAAAGTAAGTTGTGCTATGGACATTTATCGCTCCAGAAAAATCCATTGACATCAGCTGGGTTTGAACATAATAATATCTTGTCCTGATACGGGCATCTTACTCTAAGAACACTGAGGTCGACAATTTTATGTCCGTTAAAGATGGACACTTGCCTGTAAAATTTTCAGATCTTTGAATCCCAAGGGAAAGGGATGTAATCGTTATGGTATTGATCTAAATAATCAAGTATTAACATATTTGATACATAGCATAACCAAGGTTAGTTACAGATTCAACCACCAAGCGCTGTAGTCGATAATTGAGGGTGAGAAGAGTGATAGAATTACTGATATTGCTTTATTATAACTCATCTGATCATATATGAGGTGATAACTTCCTTGGGATAGATTAATCTTGAGAAATCTTTATTCTATTTGTTCCATTCATTTAAAGTTGAAATCCTTTTCAAGCAGGAAAATTATCTATTTCAATTCTATAACACTTTATTTACAAATTGATTAAATCAGCTAACAACTTATAAACTAACTTATCTCTGGAACAGACGCAGTACCCCCTCTCCTTCCTATTAATCGATTCATAATTGGGAAAGGAGAGGTGACCATTTCACCAATGACAATTTCTTCATGACAGAATCGGTTTCTAGATCATGGTCTTATCTCAGTAGGTGGCAGGGCTTAGAAAGAACTAGTTCCTATTACGGTGAATTTTGAGATCTTGTTCAAATTTAAACAAAGGAATTAGTTTTAAATTAAGTTCGTTTAGTAAACGACTTTTTTTGGGTCGATTATTTAAAATTTATTTGCTGATAATCTTTTTGCAAATTATTATTCTTCCCTGTAGAGTGAATATAAATGCACTAGATCATTCTGGCTTAGCATTAACAAAACTGTTAGAAAATATCCTGCTGCTTATATACTTTAATTTGTTTGGTTATATATTATAATAAATATTTGCTTTGGTGGCCACCGTGTCTAAGGTGTTACGCTCGCAATAGGAGGCTCGAATCCCTGTTAGATTTATGAGGTGGATTTTTTCTGGATGGCTCTCAATTATATTTCCATAAATATGGGGGTAAATTTCCTCTTGGGTTAAACTTTTTTCATCTCTAGCACATTAGTGTAATTAGTACACATAATTGTAGACCTAACAAATAGTAATATTAAGTGTTAATTTTTATATATGCATCGACAACTTTTTAGTGGATTTAATATATTACTTTTTATCAAGATATATAAAATAAATTAAAAAAATATTTATTGCGATACAAAATTGTTTCCCAAATAAGATATTCGAGTGTTTTAAGTTTAAAAAAAATAATTTTAGGTGTTTCATATTACGACCGGTCCCTTGTTTTTGTCAGTGAACTCAGACTACCAATGCTCCCTGACCTCTGCCTCTTCCTTCAGCTCCCAGAATTTTCTTCTTTCCTTCAATTCATCCAATATTTGAATCCTCTTTCTTCTTAAGCTCCTCTTCCCCTCAACCTTTCCTTCTATGACGTTTTATAGAACACAGTTCCTCCTAAGGATGTGTTCGATTTAGTTTGATTTGTACCAAATAATAACATAACAAATAATTTTATTAATCATAACATTTTTCTATGATTCTAGTATCTGAATTTTAACTAATTTTAGAGATATTTATAATTATTTATTTTTCTTTGTCACGGATTGGTTTAGCGTATCACTCACTACATCTGTCTTAAAATTGGTACATATTGTTTATATTTTAAAATATATTAGGTATTTGCTTACATTTATTTTACAAATTGAGTCATCATGTCCAATCATCAACTTCCTATTTTTATCCTGAAAGTTCAACTATTTGTTATTATTTGAGGTGATCCATAGAGTTGCATTCATGATATCCGGTTCTCTTTCTCCTTTACACCTTACCTTCCACGACATGACTAAATAAGACATTTATTCCCATAATATGACCCTCCCGTATAGGCCGTTCTTCGTAAAATAACCTGACGAATGTTTGTTTATCTTTTAATTGACACTTATTAGAACTTATTCATTAGTCATCCAATACATCCTCTCTATTATCCTCTAGTACCACGTCTTAAATATTTCAAAATATCTCTTTATATAATATACTAGTGAACTTTAGAAAGAGAAAATAATTAAACGTAAGCATAACATACCTGGAAAATAAAGGGAGTAAAACTTTAAATCACGCCACGTGCACATAATTCTGAAACCTTCAGTTCATATCTTTATCATCCCTCTTCTTTAGTAGTTATTCAAGTGTGACACAAACACGTGACTTCCACGTGTTCTGAAACTAGATATTTTCCTCTCTTAAGACTATATTTTCCCTCTAGAATGTGGTTTTACTTATATATATGTGTGACAAATATTCATCTCACGTACTGAGGAACAGATAGACCGAATAAGATAGGGGATGGTATATAAAGAGGAGATTGAAGGGGAAGAAGGGTGTAAGGCCTTCTGAGGAACACAAGGGGGGTAAGGAGACAATAAAGATAGATGGGGAAAGACTGCGCAAGTAAGAGACTCGAAGTTTGGATGAGTAAGGGAATGGCGGAACAGTGACGTATTAAGAGAGAAGAAATAATGATAATAATAAAAGAAGCTATGTTAAGATAGTGAAGAAGTGTGACAGATTGAAGGGATGGAGTGAAAGTAGACCAAAATTTACTTGTTGACTAACATATGAAGGGTACAGGGAGAAAGTCTAATTTTAACTCAAATTTAGTTAGTGCTGCCATCTGTTAGACAATCACGAAACCTAGCTAATACATTTTAGATTATGGTTAAAAAGGGTATTTTTCTTATTCAGATTAATTTTATTTTAAATATTATCTGGAGTTCTTATGGAGTTACAGCAGTATCGTGTCGTGAAGTGTTTCGAGGAAAGCAGACCATATTAAAACTGTACCTCTAATATTTTCTCGCCCAATTGGGCCCTATTTGACCAATCATACATATGCTGTGCATGTCTCACACAGGAATGTATTCCCCTCGATACCTGACCAATGAGAGTTCTACTGAGGGGTGGGGACAATTCACAGGTACAGTCTAAACTAATGCTGCTTACGCTGGCAATACTTCACGACACGCCACTGGATTAAAGATATAAAAGTTGTTCTAGAAAATGTGTGTAATGTAACTTCCCACATTTTCCCTTGTACTCTTGATAATATATGTGAACAAATATGAAGGAATAACTGCGAGTATGAGACTACTCCTGGATATCCCAGTGGTTAGAGTATTGGCATATGAAGCCAAAGGTTCTGGGTTATATTACTGTGTCTATGAACACAGATAGAAGAAAAGAGACCTATAATATTATTAATATTTTTCTATTTTTGTTTAACACATTCTAATGCAATTAATACAATGAATATTTAATGAATTTTTGAATAAACGTAGCGAGGTTCGGTTATAGCTCGACCATTTGGACTTTCATCTATTTGTCCGTGAATGTTCGAATTTTTACTACGCAATAACTGTTCAAAAGCTTGAAACAATTAAAAAAAAATTGTCAGGTAAATTCTTTGAGCTTGGTCCAAAAAAGTATGTACATAACTTTTTGATCTTGTTATCCGTGTAACGAGCCACCCCTCAAATATCAGTTTGTTTCACGATAACTGCAAAATGCATGGGCAAGTTTTAACAAAATTGATCTAGTGTCTATGGATGGTTTGAAAACTTTTACATACATTGCGAGAATGACGTCTTGAATTGCGTGTACGGCAGTTATTATCTAAAAATATAATGCACCATTGAGCATAGTATAGTTTTTCTAACTAGTTCATTAAGGGAAAAAAACAACTAAAATTCCAAGTAGAAATGATTATATATAAGAAATATTTATAAATGAGATTCAAAATTAATCTTAAAACTGTAGTAACAATAATAAAATCAAGGGAGCGTGGTCCACTGTTTACGGACCTACTAGTAAGACAATATTAACAATAAGAAAATGGAGGGATCGAGGTCTATTGTTTACAGAACTACTATCAAGACTGTAGTAACGTTAAGAACATGGAGGGAGTGAGGTCTACTTTTTTACAAAACTACTAATAAGACTGTAGTAACGATAAGAACATGGAGAGAGCGTATTCTACTATTCACATTTATACTAGTAAGACTATAGTGGTCCAAACGGTTAGTAAGACGTGATGCTATAATTTATAAGACTATAGCAATGATAAAACCATAGAAGTAGCATGGTAAACTGTTCGCAGAACCACTAGTTATATATTGAGTAGGTAGAAAGGAGGTATTTGGAAGAAATATGCCCACATTAGCAAGGATAAGGGATGGAAAAACACAGTGATAAGTCACTTATGGTAAATCAGTCCCATTGCATACGGAATAAACTCAAATTATATTCTTTAATTCCCCAGCAATCCGATGTATCGGGAGTTTGGTGATTTCACCAAAATGATCATCTGTGTGGATGCCAACGTTTAATCAGTACACTAAGCAAAGTTGGTCTGCACACCATTACATGTTATAGACATAAAAGAATCGCTTTCATGTCTTGTCAAAAACATTTGCTCTGGTATAAAAATAGGAAAATCGTCTCATAATATTTCCACTTATTCAACGTACCCTTTGTTTACCCTGAAAGTTATCAAGCTTTCCTGACATGCTTTTAATACGGTGCAGCTTATACATTCGGCCCAAACTGTTGCCCTTCAAGGTAAGACTGCTACCATTCAGGGTAATTACCTAGATTCATGGATTTATTTTACAACTGTTTTCTTTTTTTTATGTTCACAAAATATACACGAGTTAATTTTTAATCCTCACGCTATTTTAGAAAACATTAACACCATTTAGAGATGCTATTATTTAAAAAAAAAGAAAGAACACTCCGACACCTTAGTTCAGTTGGTAGTCAGCTCTACTGAGATAAGGTTCCTGGGTTTGATTCCCGCCATGGCAGAACAATATCTGATCGGTTAATTGTGGGTTTCCCCTTTTCACAATGATGAATTAATGGCCTGGACACTGGGTGTTGTCTGTTCCAGATCTAAGTTAATTTATAAGTCGGTTCAGAAAGTGCACGTTAAATACCTAAAAAAAGAAAATAGTTTTATATTCAATTTAGTGAGAGATTAAAAAACCCTTATCTTTGTACAATTTTAAAAAGTCATAACCAATTAAGCGTTTCCCTTGTTGTAAAATAAATAAATAATAGGTGTTGGTACTCAGTACTTTGCCACTTATTTCTTCCAGTTCAACATTTAGTGAGAATTACGTCATCGACAGTACCATCTTAATAAAATACAATTTTGTTATTTCTGAAGCTCATAGAGGGCTTGGGAGTAGATAAGATGGAATGTTCATTTCATTTCTCCACATCATGTTGGTATTAGGTGGAATTTTAAGAACGGGGAATGGGGGAGGGGAAGGCACGCATTCCAAACCCCTATTTAGACCACGTGCCTGTCAGACATAATGCCCCACATAACCCCCTGGCGCCAGAAAACTTAATTGTCTAGATACGATTATGAACCCAGTCACGAATATTACGTTAATTTAGGTTTGGCCTGAAATCAGATTAAGAATATCTGGACTCGCTATCAACACTTTACTTAATCACTTGACAAGTGAATGGAAAGTACTTTGACTGAAACCGACGTCATACAAAACTTACACAAAAGGCCCCATTTTTTTATAGGAAGAAACTTGTCTTGCAGTTTAAAAAATGTTGAGTTATTTCACTTTCACATATCCATTAGTAAAATAATGTTATACGCATATGTTTCTTTTTATAGATAATGTAAATATCTACAGAAGANTTGGATACCCGATATTTGTGGGTTCAAACCCATCCGGATCGATATATTTTTCTTTAGCGATAATAATCTGTAGCACAACTTCCTTCGGAGGGAAATTAAAGCCGTTCCATTTCGGATGATATGTAAAATACCTTTCTAGCTAAAATTGGTAGGCCCTTTCACGCTAGCTCACTCATAGAAATTACCGTATGCTGAAATAATTAGTCGGTTTTGAAAGTGCACGTTAAATAACTACAATAAAATAAAAATCAACACTTATAAAATAACACACATAATGTGGCAAAATGTTATCATTGTTGGCCACGAAATTATATATTTGTATTTTTATAAAGGCCTCTTCCTATAAATATCATTCTATAGCTGGTATATTATGCAAACATAGTTTTATCAGCCTTTTATAATAACCCTATAAATGAGCATCATAGAGACAAACCAAAGTTCTGAAGAAAATACACATTAACATAGGATCTATAGTTTTAACATTTAATTTGACTAAAAGTTAATTTTAAATGTATATAAAAAAAAACTTACTAAGCTCATCAGTTTACGGGTTATAAAGTGATGTTGAAATGAACCATCCTAGTTTTTGATACGATATAATTTTACCGAGAGTAAACATTTTCTTAAATATATAACAAACATATAACTCATTATTCCCAGCATTTAATTCAGGGTAAACTTTAATTTAAACAAAGATACATTTTTTAAATAAATTGGGAATTCATCTTATACCCTTAGCTCAGAAGGAAGATGCATTATTGACTGAACTTAGATGTTGGCTGGACATAATAATAATAATAATACTATAATAATAATCGTATTAGAAGCACTTGTAAGAATGTTTAATCTAAATCCAAGTTCATTCAATACAATATCTACCTTCTAAGCTATGGGTGTTTATTATTATTATTATTAATATCCTATGAACTAATCAAAAACACCTGGAATAAAACTTGAGTGCTGGACATTTAGTTACTATAGTGTTAAATGTTTGTAGTTTCACAAAGACTATTTTAATAATGTTGACAAAACAAAATTACTATAATATTATGGTCTTGTTTATCATACGGGCTATACACATTTAATTACACTAATAGACTAGGGATTAGAAAGTGATAATATCTTCGTGAAGTTATTGTGATAAATAATTTAGGTTTGCTTTTAGTATAACAGACCAGAAAAAAAACCCCAACCCAACCTCCCGTAACATTGATGAGCTTTATGTTTAGTTTTTGTTATCGACGATGTGGGATCATTTAGTAATGAATTAAATAAGTTTGAGAAAAATAATTCATTACTTTGAGTGTTTTGTATCTGAGACAGAACTTCGTTTCAAATGTGTGAATTAAACCCGAATCAGGAGAGACGCACCCAAAGGCACCAGTCTCGTATTATATTGTTTGCCATTCATGAGAAAATCGAAGTTTTTTGAGTTCTAGCCACGTGTACTTGGTTATTTTTTCATAATATTTTCTCGTTCGATCTTCAAAGATATGTAGCTACGTTTCTTACAAAACTTTACCGTCTAGTTATTGCCACTATGCGGGTAGCTCAGGTAGGAAAAGAGACACATTGCATTTAAAAAAAAATACAACGATTGCTGAGTATTGCAATGCAATTTGAGTAAGACTTTATTCTCAACAATCATGACGTCATAGACGATATCTGATAGTTTGCTAGAGACAACGCAGTCTTAAAAAGAAATGATTTTATAGTTATTTGCACTCGATAGAATATCAAGTGACTGACAAAATGGAGAGAGTAGATTTAAAAGATGATGGGAATGTCTTGTTTTTATTTTCTCTAGGATGTGTTTTTAATGTAGACTCTAACTTAAATAAAACACTCTCTCTGAAAGCTATATTTATTCAACTATCGATTAGATAAAAAGTTGCATTAAGAATTTTTAGGTCGTACTTGGAATCTTACTGGACAGCCGGGTTAACGATATATTTACACTTGTGGTGTAGGGGCGAGAAAGGTATAACTTATATGAAGTGTATCCGCAATTGTGCGAATTTAGATTGGTGAACTATCTAGGAAATTAAACCTCAGAACATATAAATGGGATTAGAGCCCCAACCTTCGAGTATCAAGGAAACCTAACAAGATGAAACTGACGCTCTTTTACCTGGGGACAGAGGCATAGCATACATATATGTGTTTAGTAATAAGTCCTTAGTGAATAATTGCATTAACTTATGTTTTTTTGACAATTTTTAGTCTCTTAATAATAAAGCTTTAGAGTTGATAAAAATAATATTTTGTTTAAGGGATGATACGATACAAACGAATAGCTATTGCGAGTAAAATCACAATCTATATATTAACATTTATGGTGATTTTTTAAGAAAAAGGTGAAATAATCATTAATATACACTCACACAATAGGTTATTTTCAGAGTAGTGTTAGTTCTAAAGGGCTTTGTAACATGTTTAAATGATACATTATTTTTTAATAATATTAAGTGCTACATTTATGACATATTTCTATATTTTAAAGAATAATTAAACATGAAATGTTCATATATATATAGGGATGAGGAAGATTGAATTTAGAGCAAGTGTACGCGCATTTGCGTGGAGGATAGGGGAAAAACTTGAGTACACCCGACCGGGATTTGAAATTAGATTTCCCTGTCATCATCAGTCTAGTCTAGCACTTTCATTATTTAGTTTTACTTTTTATTCTGCTTATATAAACATTCATTAATTGGGTATGACTTAAATTTTTTCCATCTATTTGAGGTATTTATTACTTTCTAAACCGACTGATTATATCAAAATACGACTTATTATTATTATTATTATTATTATCACCGCGTCTTACTACCCGTTTGGGTTGTACGCACTTACGCTAATGTATAATGGTAGGGTGATTGTGAGATGAAAGGGAGGACCTACAGTTTAACGTGAGATCCGAACCACGGTGGAGGCATTCCTAACATTCACAAGTTGTGATTAATACACGTCTTGTCAGAGGTTAAATAAGTGTTTTGCAATCTGATAAATCTATGCCGGGGCCGAGGATTGAACCCCGGACCCCCAGGACAGAGGTCCTACACCTTACCACTAGATCGCCAGGTCACCCACACAACTTATTAACTAACTTAAATATGAAACAGACACACAAATCCAGCCCCCAGCCGTTAATCCATCACTGTAAGAGGGTAAACCCAAATTTCACCAATGATACATTTTTTTCAGTAATGCCAGGAATCTAATACGGGACCCTTATCTCAGTAAACGGACACATTACCGACTGATCTAAGGTGATGAACGACACGCGTTAAAGAACAGAACAACCATTTCTGGTACGTACGACCCCTTAGCTTAGTCAGCAAACAAATCTGACTGCCATTTTATGAGGCCAGCCTCTAGGTCTAGTGATCAGCATTCCTGGATACTAATCTAGAGGTCTATGCTGCGGTTCCCGGTTGTAGTCTAAGTATTTTTCCAGAATACAAATTGTTCCTATGGCCACCATAATTTAAAATAATCAATCTTAAATAATTAGGTTTAAGATTTGAACTGGAACCACGTCATCATCATTATTATGGTCATCACATAATCTCAGAGGTGTAAAATATCTGGTTTTCAGCATCAGGTCTTACTACCCGTTCGGGTTATACGCTTACGTACTAATTACGCCATCAGTCTAAAAGATTAGGAAGGTTAAATTTATGGAAAGTGTACCCGTGGAGGTAGAGTAGAAAACCATTTTGGCAAAACCACCCTTAATACACCCGATCAAGATTCGAACCTCAGTCTCCCCGTTATCGGCAATAAATTCTACTGCAAGCGTAGCGCATTAGACCACATGACCATAGAAGTGGTTGAGATGAGGTAGCCGCATCTACACGATGATCTAACCTCCACCATTGCCAGTAGATCACCAGGAATGTCTAGCCGACACTGGTGGCATAGTTAAGAAAATAAGAGAGGCTGATACAATTTCAGGTAAGTCTGGAAAATGACTACTCTAGCAAATAGTTTAGGTATCCTTAACTGACTGGTAAATTTACGGTAAAATGCATTATCAACGTATTTGTTTTGGAATTATGTTAGTATACATATTTTAATATCAATAACATAAGCTATAGTTAATGTTTCTGGACCTACTTTAGTGGCCATACGGTTTAAGTTGTCACTCTCGCGATAAACTGGATTGAAAATGACAGTGATATCGGGGTTTGAATTTCTGTCATATATTTAGGGTAGTTATAAGTTCCCACTACCCGCAAATTTGGGTACATTTCCTCTAAAATTCAATCTTTTTCACCATTGTTTCAGTGGTGTAAGTATGCGGGTATTCTGAACGAGTAGTAAGAGATGGTACACACAATAAATAATACTTCTGAAACAGTCAGTGTACCTATTTAAAAAGAAAATATCGGTCGATATTTAAGAATCACTAGTTATTTTGACAATAAAAATACGCTCCCTTGAGATGTGTATAGAAACGCCTGCATAATTTTACTTTAGCTTGAATAGGGATTTTTTTAGTAGACAGAAATGATATATAGTATGTCAGAGTTGCAATGGAATTCTTCTTTTTTTGTTGTTGAAAAAAAATGGGTAGGTTTCACGATAACTTTAATGATATGCGAGAACATTTTTACTCGGTAGTTATGTGAAAATGTGGTCCACTGGCAAGCGCACACACACACACACACACACACACACACACACACACACACACACACACACACACACACAC
>CABEEJ010000538.1:112901-123233 GCA_901482245.1 Timema douglasi
CACACACACACACACACACACACACACACACACACACACACACACACACACACACACACACACACACACACTTTCAACCCTTTCCCACGCATCTCCTTACCCTCCTCACCTCCCCAATCCCACAAGCCGTGACTGGCATTCTAATGGGGCCGCTATGGTATAGCTGCCGGCCCTTTATGACGTCACAGATAAGCGTGTCATAGAATGAGAATGTCATGATGATAATTTTACTTAAGTTATCCCCCCATCCACCTTCCCTCTTCACTCTCCCGTTTGTCTAACGAAACCTTTCTCGAACTCTATAACAGACTATTCAGTTAATATAAATTTGTTGTGGTTCATGGCTAAATATATATATTTAAAAGTTATAAACCAGCCACAATCACGTATATATTGGTATTTTTAAATAATAAAAAAACTAGCCTGTGGTTATTTTCCCCTTGCAACTTCTGTTATCATTTTTATCCAGAAATATCCAAAGCTAAGAAAGGACAATTCATAATCTATTAGTGATGTATTTTGAATATTTTCGTATTAGAGATTGATGTAGTGGTTTTTACCAATTAATTCGAATCAGGAGCTTGGCTTTTGGCTTAGTTCAAACCCCGGGAGGAGGGTAAATTAAACAGTTTTTCCCATTTCGATTTCTATCGTGGTGCTATCCTACTATTTCCAAATAAATGTAGATGAAATTCCTCCAAACTGCTCTCCAAATTCTTAATATTTTAAATTAAGTTTGAAATATTTATTCCAGATACATTTATTTTATTTATTTATCTGTGGTATTTAACGTTCACTTTATGAACCAACTGATTATATCAGCAAAAGAGAATTTCTTCTATAAGCGTTAACAACAGGATATACAAATTTTTCTGGGAAAGGTATTTTAACATAACCTCCACGGCTATTCTACTTGCCACAATCGATATGGGCTTTACTTTCCCTCTAAAAGGAAGTTGCGCTACGGATTTTCATCGCTCAAGAAAAATCTGGTGACCGCGGCTGGGTTAGAACCCATGAATATTGGGTCCGGAGGCAAGCACTTTGCTCAAAAGTCCACCGAGGTCAATCTGCATATAAAACATTTTTCACTACAACAAACTAAGTTAATATTTACTTATTCAAGATTCATTAGATATGACATTATATTCATTAAAATATAGATTTAGTAATATATTAAATTATTGTCCGTTAGTGTCATCAAGAATCATACAAAATGTAGTACTCTTTAGTTCAATTAATTATATGTTTTATTAACCTAATGATAACTATTTTGTAGCCCCTTTTCGTCCTTCAGGACAAAGGCATGCATACAAAGTTATAAAATAAGTGGAGAATAAATACAGAGTGAGTAGACAGGACATTAGAAAAACGAATATATTATTTAATAATATATTCGCGCATGTTTCCAAGCAACCCATCCTGAATTATTGCACTAAACCAACAAGGATAAAATTAAATGGTACGGAACTCCGCACGGACTTTCTCACTCTATTGTTAAAAAATGGAGACATTTACTCAAAAATCTTAATATATTACGTAAAATGAAATAATATACACTAACAAATCCAAGCATAAATTGCACTATATTTACGTAAAAAAATTATTGAGTCCTGGTTAAAAATTGTATAATTTTATTTTTTAAGAATTAATGTCCTTATTTGTATGTTTGGACCGATAAAAAGATCAATTTTGGGCCCACAAGGGTCAACACTTCGTATTAAAATTTTATCTTCCAGTTAAAATCTTCACCATTTTATTAGGCGAAGCAAATATTCATTCCATCGTATTGCTATTAAATTCCTCATTTATAAATTTTGACCAATAAAAAATGTAAATATTGACTATTGACTCTAAAATGGATATAAATCGTTGTCTTACATACATTTCTCCTAAGAAGTTTAAGTAAAAACAACAAACTTTTAGAGACTTATTTATATTTAATTACTCTATGGCATTGGAGAATTATTGCGTTAAAAGTTGAGTAGTATCTCTTTACAACTAAAGCTCACAAAATTGTATTAATATATTTGCCAATATCTCAGAAACGGTTGGATTTATAAAAAATATATATTTCATATAAAAGTTTTTTATTTTTAATAGTACTACAATTTTGCAATGATAAGTTATTTAGTATCTCAAATAGTTGCTGCTTCTGTAAAGTACCCTAAAATTCATGTTCATGGTAAAATGAAAATAGCCAGTTTATTTATAATCTTAATCAACACCTAGATACGAATTTTAATCAAAATCGTTAGTCGATTTTGAGAGAATGTATTTTCTCTCTTTTTGCCCTTTCTTAAACTACTCTTAATTTTAAGTTTAAACAGACACACAGACAGACGTCATTGCAAATACCACTTTTTAGGGTTTAGGGGGTCTTGAGACGTCGACATCCATCAATATTTCAGGTTAGATTTTCTTTTGCGGTCGCAATACTTTTACCTTTTGTGTTCGAAAAGTTAATATATATATATATATATATATATATATATATATATATATGTATATACGTATAGCTTGAAAGTTATTGGTTTTATAAAATATTTGTATTATAAAGAGGCCTACATATTTTTAATTATAAGTAATTTCATATCTCAAACAGTTTAGGAGATATAAAAAAAGATTATTTACGCATCAGACCGGAGCCCTTTAGGTCATTTTGCCGAAATATTGAGAGAAGCCATTTTGTTTATAATATTTATAAGTGGTTAGAAATGAAATTTAATCAAAATCATTAGAGACGATTTTGAGAAAATATACTTTTTATCTTTTTTCCCTTCATTAAACTACCCTTAATTTTAGGGTTGGATATCCAATTCCAAAAACCCCTCGGTGCAATCCTATGAAAACCCAAATATGCTTCGTAGTATATCACAAGTGCACTTAGTAGGTACATAAAAAGTGCAACATTGTCTGTAGAGTCTGAGCCCCATATGGCAACAACGCTTTTTGGTTAGTTCATGAACGATACATCTCTATTTCAATTTGAGTTGTATTGTGTTTACATCTTTACCAACCTAACATAACCTAGCCTTGTAGTTTTATTATATTATTTTAATTATTGTAAGGGTTAAGAGGGTTGTTTACAATACATGTTTACCATGCTGTCATGTTATTCAATTGTATTTGTTTTCCCCCGTGAGCTTTTGATCCGTATAATCGTGCACTTTTGATATGAGGTTTCTTCATCTTTGACTCTTTCGATGTTCTCTTATAATCTGAAAAAAAAAAAAACTACTAACGGTTACATGTTTCGGTGAGTAAGCGGTTTAAATATCAAGTTCATGTAGTCTGAGTTACCGGTGACAGAGCAGTCGTTGAATTCTGACTGTAGTACAATGAGGGTTATTTTTTTACTAAACAGTTTCTCATCTTCCTTACAAGCTAATTCAATTACATTTAGCCTACTGTCAATAATTGATATTTCTATAGTGTCATTGAATGCTGGGCGGGAAATGAGACATACCGTAAAAAAAAAGCCTGTCCTTAAACCAAGACTGTTTCATTAATTTGTTTGCCTGGCTCTCTCACCATTTAAGAGAAATAGAAGGGGACGCAAGTAAAGGCAATTTTATTTTGCAGTTATCATAATAAAACTCAATTTTTTTACCAAAATAAATAGAATATTGCTCCAGTAGAAACAAGGAGTTAAATTTTCTTCACATGGTGATATCAACAGTTGTTTGAATATCTGTCATGAGCATAGCGGCATTAGATGAGAGACTTTTTAAATGACGAGAAAAAGTTGTCATTAAATCACAGGAAACCTTTGACAGATATTTAACAAACGTTGAGGTGATCATGTGAAGAAAATTAAAACCTATGTTTCTACTGGAGCAATATTTAATTTCTTTTGATCAAAAAAAATACTTTGATTTAAAAACAGCTTTCTCTTTACACCCCACCTTAAGCTAATGTGATTTTCATGACTACCGGACTATACATTTGGTATGTCACAGGGGTTAATATAGCCCTTGAAATACCAGTGTTGCAAACCCATGTTAAGCTCGACTGACAACGATCAAATGTAATGAAGTGGGCTCGAAACGCAATAATACTAATGCTTTACGTTGAGTTGATGTTGGCGTTGGGACCGATGCGCATTCATAGAGGGGCTGGAGATGGGTATTAGGGAAAGTGGGGGGGAGGTATCCGCTGGCCATGGCATATCGTGTGAAGGGAGAGGTTCACTCAGGGCTTTTTTTTTCTTTCCTCTCGGAAAAGGGTAATGGAGGAAACACAGTTTAATTTAGGGTTTATAATTTGTCAGAACTGTGTTTGTGTCCAGAAATGAGGGGAACGATGGTTAATTAACTTTTTCATTATGATGTTGAAAGGTTTTGATTGGTGTTAATTTTTTGACGTGATCATAAGAGGCTATTTAAAAAACAAAAAACAAACATTTTTTTTTGCTTCAATTCTTACTAACCGTCCGGGATGTACGCAATTAAAACCACCAATTGGGTAGGTAGGAAAAAGGGGCACTTTAGAGGAAAAGCTATCAGAAATTGCCTGGATGGAAAGTGGGAAATCAATTAGGAAAAAACACTATCAGTATACCCGACTGGGATTCAAACTCTGGCCAGAGTAGAAGAGTCAGATATTTTATTCCACTTGTCCATTGGCGCTGGTAAAACATATGATATATTAAACAAACTATGTATATAATTTCTCAATATGATGAAGTGGGGAAAGGGGATATTTACACAAGCTATTAAAACACAAGTTATTTTAATAACAATTTTTTATTATTATTTTAGCAACTCGTCTTATTACCCGTTCTGAATGTGGGGAATGCCAGGCCTCCACCGTGGTTCGGATCCCACGTTAAACTGTAGGTCCTTCATTTCATCTCGCAATCATCCTGCCATTACAAATTAGCGTAAGTGCGTATAACCCGAACGGGTAGTAAGACGTGCTGCTAATAATAATATTACCCGTTCAGGTTATACGTATATGTACTAATTACAGTAATATTTTAGTGTTAAGGAAGGTTATATTAATAGCAAGTGTATTCACATTTGTGTGGAAGGAGGGTGGAAAATTATTTTTGACAAAACTCCTCAGTACACCCAACCGAGATTTGAACCTCGGCCTTCTCGTCATCTTGAGTTCAGTCTACTGCGAAAGTAGCACGTTAGACCACGTGGCAAACGAAACATGTATGGTAATTATTTCCATACGAAAAAGCCTATTATTCAGGTATGCTAATAATTATTACAACAGACTGGTAGTCAGGAGGAAAAAATGGTCAAGCTCACCACTGATTGAATTTACCATGCCGGTTAGGCAGAGGCTTGAGTCTTGACCAGGTTGAAGGTGGTTTTCACACGTTATTAATCACTATGACTTATCCATCCCTTTTAAATACTAATGTGGAGGAATTATAAATCAAAAATAGCTTTCGTACTAAAAGAACAATTAAGTAAAGCCCATATTACCAAATTAATAGTGTTTTCATTTAATTTATATAATATATTCATTTTTACTTTCCTAGAACTTTCCTGAACATGACATCTCAACATACAATAATTTTTATAACGAAAACTAAACAATATTTTAACAGAGATCAGTGATTAAACAACATTATAACGCGAATAAAGATAAATTCAGATGTCATCATAAAATAATTTTGTGTGATTTAACTTTTCTCTAAATCTTACTCATTATGATGAAGATTTAAAAATTAAAAGTAGTTTAATGTGCTAACATCAACTCTCTCATCTTCGACTAAGACTTTGCCTAATCTTATTCAATACTTTTCGACTTCGCTTCGCATTTAAAAGTTCGCAAACTATTTATAATAAAATGTAGTGTCATTTTGATGATGTTTACCTCAGTAGTCTTGGGGTATAGTGAGTACTCTCCTAAGGATCCGATCTTCATGGGTTCAAAACCAACCGTGGTTGACGGGATTTTCTTGAGCGATACAAATCTATAGCACAACTTCCTTCGGATGGTAAGTAGAGCCGTCAGTACCATGTAGACTGTGGCAAGTAAAAGCACCCGGGTAGTTATTTGAAATTACCTTTCTCAGCAAAATTAGTAGATCCTTTCGCTCTCACTCATAGAAATTCTCGTGTGCTGATAAAATAAGACTGTTCATAAAATGCATGTTAAATAACTTTGTCACGCACCACTATAGTCCGAACAGTCGCTCCTACATTCCTCATGCGGGCGCGCTCTGTGGATGGGTTCATTCATTATCACTCCTTCACTAGGCTTTGTTGTTGTTGCAAGGTTCACTAAAAACTACAATTCCGTGATGTGTAAATCACGTTCAATCTTCAGACACAAACAGTATGAATGCATTGTATATAGTTGTTTCAATCTATGGGTGTTTATCGTATATCAAACATTTACTCCCAAACCTAACCATTAAACGAATATTTATTATAAACTCAATAACACCGTACCTTACTGAATAATCCACGAAGGTTTTGACACAATTGACTTCATAGTGTCAAAGAAAGCGACTATAGTGATCGATAAATTAAAGGTTCTTAAGCACCGCAATACACTATTACTAAGAGTATTACAATAAAGAAAGGCAACTACAGTAGCCTCATGGCTTCTTTGGTGCTGACTGACAGCTCACAGCTGACTTCTGACAGTAAACATTTAGGTATACATCCATATTTTGACCGTCAGAAGTGACAACTGCTAAACACATGTTTTTGCAGATCATATGGTTCGTAAGAATACATAATTTGGTCTGGTAACTTTTCAAAGCTGTCAGTCAGCACCAAAGAAGCTATGGGGCTACTGTACCAAGAGAGACGCTTCATACGATTAAAAAAAAAGTCACTAGCTTGAAGATATTTTTACTGGAAAAGGTGACACTATTGTAATTTCATCTTTTAATTTATTTTAGGTATTTAAAGTGCACTTTATGAATCAACTGATTATAACAGCGCACTAGAATTAATATGAACGAGAGCAAAATGGCCTACCAATTTTGCCAGAAAAGTATTTTCACATACCTTCCAGCGTTATTTTAAATGTCACAATCAATTTGGGACCGAAGCATTTACTTCCCCTTCTAAATAAGTTGTACTACTGATTTTTATAGCTCAAGAAAAATCCATAGACCCAGACTGGGTTTGAACCCATGAACATCGGTTATTGAGGTGAGCATAGTAACCTAATACCACCGATTTCGATGGCTCTACTATAATTTTTGAAATGTGCCCGTCTCATTATTTTCAATTTTCAAGCAGACCCTTATGAGAAAACAGGTTTGTCATGACTTGGCCTATAGTATTGTCTTATACACCAGTCCTTTCGATTACCCATCCTTTCTATCTCGTGGTATGCATTTAAAAGGAAGATTTTAGTCAGCAGTGTTAGCTTACGTAATCACACATTGCGGTTGAGTGAGTGCTATGAAAGCTTTCTGGATTAGTAAGTCCATTAATATATAATTCGTCCATGCCGTCACCACAAAACGGCCACACTAGAGTCGAGTTTTCTTTCTTCAAATTCCCCTGCTTTCAACAAACGTTAAATATACGGTACCAATTTAGAGGACGCTTTTAGAAATTTATATGAGTGGAGCGTTAACTGAGAGCTGAAAGTAAATGATCATATAAAGTTTTTTTTAAGCAACAGGGAGGAACAAAATAGTAACCCACTGCGGTGGCCGTATGGTCTAGGGGGCTATTCTCTCAATCGACTAGACTACCGAAGATGGGGATATCAGGGCTCGATCCCGGCCAAGTGTACTGGGTATGGATTTTTTCCCTAAATGGTTTTTCATTCTCTCTCCACACAATTGTGGTTATACTTCCTTTAAATTCAAGCTTACTCAACCTTATATCATTAGCGTAATTAGTACACAGGCATATAACCTGAACGGACGGTAGGACATGGTGCAAAAAAAAGTTCCAGAAGCTAAATATTACAACGGGAGCGTGCTTTTTGCGCCCGTGTTGGTAGCGCCCTTACAAAAAACGTGGGCGTTTCCACCCGCCTAAAATAAACCGTAAGTGTTCACACCCGTTGGCGCGTCAAAGCCTTGATACTAGCAACTGGAAGTCATTAAGAGGACATATATGACGTTTATTTTTTGATGGGTCCTGTTTCAGAACTACTAGTATGAAGGAATGTTAGTAGGATAGATTAGGTTAGGTTAGGTTAGGTTAGGTTAGGTTAGGTTAGTAATTAACCTGATATATCTTTTGCTGGGGGAAAAATTAAACACAAATTAAATGTTTTTGAAAGGAAATAGCATAATCAAGTTTTGTAAATACCAAAGTTTACCTTCCTTAAAACAATTAGAAGGATTTGAATATACAGTGGGTGCAAACACATACGGATGCAACCAACTCGTAGCCATTACAACAGCACAACACCTTCCAACGTAGCTGAAAGGTGGAAGATTTGCCAACAGTTATCTGGGATAGAGAGAGAAAGAGAGAGTGAGCGAAGACAAATATTTTCTTGACAAAACATGCAGTTCCCTCAAAGGTGATATTCAGTGTTTGTATATATATATATATATATATGACTCACGGTGGCACTTAAATTGGACTAGGAAGGAACTCGAGACAAGTATTTTCCCTAATTTTAGTAAAATTACTGACTCAGTTGATACGTTTAGTTTAACTCTTTACATCTAATAATCTCAACAGTCCTTTAAATGCCACAATGTTTATGAAAAAATACTAGATATACACAATTTAAATGTAGATAACCGGATTGAACTACCCGATGTTCAAGACAAATATAAATTAACTGTTGGAATTAAAATTACCAATTGTAGAACATTAAAATAAATGTATCCACTGAATTAATATTTTATTTATTTTGGTAGACGCTTTTTAAAATACTTTTTAACTAGCGTTTTCTCTCACTCTAAATAAATCATGTGATTAAGGTGAAGTGGTATGTTGGAGCGAGAGGGGGGTTGAGGGGGAAGGGAAGGAAGATAACCGACTCGTACATTAAATACTGCTTTTCATTAAATATAAATAGCTCAAAATAAAACGAATCTATTTTATTCGTGGGACTGGTTTGAACTTTTAATTTTATGGTGAGGAACAGATAGGCCTACAAGTATTCCATGAAGTTTCAATACAAAACTAGGTTTAGTGCGTTCCTGTGCCCTTAAGTAGACTCCCCTCCCATTAACATTTTATCGCCCCATTGTTGGGAACGTAGGATTCATGAAGGAGGCCTTTTTTTTTAAATGGTCCCACAAGGGATGGGAGGGTACTCAAAGATAAATATCCTACCGCTTCTTTCTTCCTACGTCGACTACAGTGCGGCTGATTTTAAACCGTGAGCTACATAGCTTGTCAAACACAGACATGAAGGACGCTGTGGAGGAGGGGTGGGGTAGAAGGAGTGTAGGCAGGGGTGCCAAAAAGTAGCGGGTGCACAGACTATTTACACAACAGGTCTCATTATGGTCCCTTAGACTGTATAGTTTAAATCACTACCTGCCAGAATACAGAGAATAAAGGCTCCTTGGATTCATTAATCTAAGAAAAAAAAAAGAATCGATGATAATGGCGAGTTCTAAAAGGATGTTTCAACATTCTCCTAGATAGATCAACAAGCGCCCTGCCTCTTTCTTCCCCACATTGAAATTACCCAGATGGAGAATGAACCTCTGATTTTAAATTAGAGTCAAGAGTACTAAACGTTGCACCAATTTTGACGAAAGCAGGTTTTCATTTTAAGGGCTTTGGGGGAGGAAAGCTTGATCAAAGAGAAGTATCGCTATATAATACGATTAAGTGAAAATTAAGCCTCTAGCTCTTATTCAACACTAATTTTATAAATATTTTTTTAAAAAAAAAAGAACTTAATTTTATACTCGTGTTTAATTTGATTCTGTAATAGTATTAAAAATATTTGTTTGTGATGTGTTATTGTTTAGTACAACTATTTTTTTCCCAAGCTCACTTTACCTTTTAGATAGGTACTCCTATTATAGTGATTTTAATTTAACCTATGAAGCTGACCTGGCGGTCTAGGGGTAAGGTGTCAGACTTCTGTGCTGGCAGCCGGGGTTCAATCCCCGGTCCCGGCACAGATTTATCTGATTACCAAACCCTTCCTTCACCTCTGACAAGACCTCTTGTGAATGTGAGGAATGCCAGGCCTCCACCGTGGTTCGGATTCCACGTTAAACTGTAGGTCCTCCATTTCATCTCACAATCACCCTACCATTACACATTAGCTTAAGTACGTATAACCCGAACGGGTAGTAAGACGTGCTAATAATAATAATAATAATAATTTAACCTATTTTATATTGTCAGATAAAAATTCTTTCCACAAAAAACTTAAATGTATCATATATATATATATATATATATA
>CABEEJ010000538.1:126718-160165 GCA_901482245.1 Timema douglasi
CCCCCCCCCCCCCCACACGTGCGCACACACAAATACACACACACACACTTCCTGTGTCTTGGGAGTGAACAAAGCCGTCTCAAAGACTGCTAGAAGTCTTTGCCGACCACATATCTCCTCACAAACAACAGGATATGTGGGGAGTATTGGACCACCACAGAGCAACAGTGGGACGAGGGAAATCTCCACGTTGAAAACTGCCAAATGAGAGTTTTTTTTAAAAAAATTTGGTGAATTTAGAATACACGTTTTGAAACAACATTTCTCAGTATAAGAATGATAAACTAACCTTATTCGAGAGCCAACACAACATCCAGTCCCCAAACCATTAACTTATGAATATGAAAGAGGACGCACCAATAATAAACACTAAATATTTTAAAACCATTCCTGCTTCCTGGAATTAAAACCGATGCCTGTAGATTAGTTTGCAAACGTTTTACCGGGAACGAGAAATAAATAAAAAACAAAAAACTCTATGTAACACTTGGGTACCTGTACGAGTGGTCACTATAAATAAATATGAGGCTTATCTAGTTTGGTTGGCTGGTGATAGCAAGGTCAGAGGTCAAATACTGGTTGGGTGTATTGAGGGTGGGTTCTCCTAAACGTTTCCACATATTCTCTAAACGAAAATAAGGTTATATTTCCCCTAAATCCTATCCCCCTAATTTTTACCCCATTTGTTTAACTAATATTAGTATAGCCTAGATGAGTAGCAAGATGAAATGGGTAGAATGATATCTGGGGATTACGGAAGGCATTATTCTAATTGATATTTTACTACTAATCATTATATAACTATTGCCTTGTTTACATTTTTCATTTTTATTTTTTTATAGCTAATTTTAAAGTTTTTAGGAGAATTTGTGATATTAACCTTTAATATTTATAATCAACTGCAAATCTATGTTATTCGTTGTCCCTTATAAATAAAATATAACATCATACCTTTATTTATTTAATAAAAAATATATTCTCAATTTTTTGAATTCGAATCCTGGGCAAAGAATACATAAATTATGCTTTGTATTATATATACTTAGGCATGACAGTTTAAATATATTAGGGTTTAATTATTAAGGATTGCTAAAACTAATGTTATTCCCTATAAAAATAAGTATTAAATTAGTACCTCTCTAAACCTGTTTACCCTTTCATAGTGATAAACTAACGGCTGGGGAGTGGATGTTGTGGTTGTCCTAGTCCTAAGTTAGATTATAGGACATATGAAGCTACGACAGGCCTAGAAAACTGACAGTGGAAAATATATGGCTTGAATAAAAAATGATCCATGCCACAGGCTGAAACCGTAATGTATTTAAAATTAACCTTATATTACAAGCATTTTCTGAATTAAAATGTATTTAAGAAATCACAATAGAAAATTATGTTTCACAAAGGTGTTCCTATTAATTTATGACAATTATCATCAATTTTGGTTAAGTTAATCTATAGAGTAGTGCATTAAATATTCAATAAAAAATGAGTATTTATTTGTATAACATTCATTAACATAGTGATTAAAATTAAAATTATTTATATTGCATTCTTTTCAACGGGCAAATAACTAAACAAATGTACTTTTGATTCGTTTGAATGTTAATATTGTTTTTGAGGTTGAATAGTTTCGGTCACCGGGCCAAGTATAGGCGAATTTATTCATAACTGTCATCAGTCACAAATTACCTGACCATAATAGTGACAAATAATCACAAACCGTTTAAATTTTCATGGTAAGTGTGTTTATGAAAGTAAAAACTTTTTTTTTGCGGCCGACGATAATAACATTTTATGGCTGTCTATTAATGGTGTTTTTAATGGAATTTTTAGGATCTATAAAAATTATAGTATTAGTTTTATTATTGGGACACCCAGCGGGGCAGGTTACCGGGGGTGGACAAACTAGTAGGTTAGGTGTAGGAAAGAAGGAAAAATTGGGCTTTTAGATTTAGGTGTTTATTCTAAATTTATTATTGAATTAAAAAAAACCAACAACATAGCTAAAAGATATTATGTTAATTCAAGATGTAATCTAGGTCCAGAGCTACATCATATGAATCAGGATAAATAGTGTAAAAAAAAATAAAAATAATAATAATTATTAATCTATATTATTGGTGTCGTTGAATATCTATCAAGTGTTATTTGCAGATCACATTACTTAACGTATGAATACGAAGGCACTTTCTATTAATAAAGGACTTAAGTAACTTAATGATTGTTTATTCTAAAGTATTTAGTAAAACTCCTGACACTTTAGTTACCTAACGCAACTCAGAAATAACATATAATGTTGTATTTTTGTTAGGATTATTTGATGAGCATTTTATAAACCAATTGACTATATTTTTATATGACTTGTAAACAACATATATCCAGTATCTACACATAATCCAGTTTCATGGAGTAAATTCAACACTGTTTAAAGAAAAACTTCAATTTAATAAATAATAAAATGAGGTGCATATTCACCTTAATCTCTTAACCTCATAGATATATTTTACATTATCGTTTAATTTAGGATGATCCACCTCGAAGGCCACGTGGCTTAGCGTGAAATTCTTGCAATACTTGACAGCCGATGACTGAGGGATCAGGGTTTGAATTCCTGATTAGTGTAATGAGAATGGTTTTTCCAAAATTGTTTTTCACTCTATCTCCATGAAAATAAGGATACACTTCTTCTAAATTAAACCTTGCTTATCCTTAACACATTAGCGTAATTAGTACATAGTCTTGGATTCCAAACTAGTAGTAAGATGCGATGCTAATCTAGGTTATATTAATTTTTTGGATGAGCCAGCAGTTCATGGGTAAAACAATCAAAGAATTTGTTTAACTTCAGATTGGCCAATGAAATGGGATATTTGTAGCGAGAGTTTTTCTCTTTATTTTCTAGCCAACGGAATGTAAGACTTTAATATAGGTCTGCCTCAAAATGATCTACAGTTGAATCTAGTAATACACTTTTTAAACACATTTTACGTACACAAATCGGTGTCTGGCAAAGTACTTTTAATGGGGAAACTTCTAAAGACGTACACAATGTTGCAAGAAAAACTACGATATACTATATAAAGTGTTATTTATATTTCTCAAGATATTAATTTGAATTAATAATAACTTCAAATTAATTGAACAAAAAAACTATTATTTGTCATAGATCAGTAAAAATTATTTTATAAAACAAAACATTTTAACCATCAATTTAGGTAAATAAATTAAGATTTTTTTAACACACATTTATAAAGTGTATGTAAGATAAGGTTAATCTTTAATAAAAAAAACAGAACAGTTTTACATTTAAATGGTCACCTCATATTGATACTAGTTCGATTTAAACACATGATATGTAATAATTACGCTAATCTGCTATGAATTAGAAATATTTGAATTTAGATAAAGCGTACCATAATTTGCTTGGAGGGAGAGTGGAAACCATTTAAGAAAAATCAACTTCAATGCAACCAACCTGAATCTCAGTCCTGTCTCCCAATCATTAGAAGTCCAGCCTTTTGTAAGATCACTCGAACACTGTAATGGCTAAATAAGTATTAATTTCAAATCAATATGTAAACAATAAAATGTTACGTGGAAAGAAATATATATATTTAGTAAGTGGTTAGTAAAAAAAAAAAAAGCTTTCTAAAGAAGGCTGAGACCAAACCATAACACTAATGGTAAGCGACTTATCAATATGTGATAGTTCTATTTTTGAAGTTATACCGGTAGTTTATAAAATAAACAGATATCAAATTTGAAGGATTTTCATACTGTTTATATAATTTCAATTTCCTTTATTATAGTTCTGGTAAACATTTGCAAGACCTATAACAGGCCAGCACTGAAAAGTATACAAGTACTTTGTAAGCACGTATAATAACAAAATAAAATGAACAATAATAGCTAAATAATTATATCTACTTATGAATAGTTACGAAAAAAATAGTAAATAATAATGATAATAAAAAATAGCAATAATAACAAATAACTAAAGTAAAGCATACATATTTTAAAAACAGTAACAATATGCACAAAAATAAATCAGACTATCGTAAATAAAAAATATATAGGTAGAACCTCTACATGAACAATTATTGATATGGGAATTCCTTAAATAACTCTCAGAGTTTAGCTTTTATTTTATAATAGAAGTCGAATTCGACAAAACTAGAATTGGAGCTAAGAACACAACAACCTATAGGACCCATTTTATAAAAGCTATTGAGAAAAAATAGTTTTGGATTACGAGAAGCCCAAGAGGGATATGAGCACCTACTTTATGAAGGGTAAATTTGCGGGAAATAATAATAATACCAATAATATTGCGCGTAGTAATACTAATAATAATGGGCAAAATCATTCGTAACCATGGGGTGAAAAGATTTGTTAGTACTAAAGTGATGTTGCCCAGGGGACGCCTAAATGTACTAATCGTACATCCTTTCCGTGGAGGCTATTTCCATGTCCCGACGAGATGAGGTGATGTTGAAAGTGAGTATGAGGGTGTGGAACCAGTGGAAACACGTAAACTTAACTTGAGCCTAATTAACCAAACCCTGGTGGTCGTCGAGGTAATTTCCCCTTTCGGGAAAAATACCCAAGGTACCGGCTGTGAATCTAACCCGAGACCCCTAAGATTGTAGTCAGATCACTACACCATGGGGCCAGTTATCTTGCATAAAATACGAGTAGAACTATGTCACGCTATACAGTTAGTTACGAAGGAAGTTTAATTATGAAATGTGATTATCTTTTGTCTAAGAAGTAACCCGAGATGCGCTAACTAATATCCTCTTTTTTTTTCCTTCTGCTAAGTGGTTGTCGTTGCCCTAGAAACTCTATCCTCGGGGTCCATAGACTTCCTGAAATGTCTTGTGTAACATCCCCTAAACATCCTCTTTCCACCCAACCCCTAGTAGATAGATTGTTCTCATACTATAGGAAGTAAAAAACAACCGAGATTTCACTTTTTTGGGACAGATTTTAGCGGACAGTGGACCTTACTATAGGGACCTGGCTTCAATCCCAACTGACAACACCTTTTGGGCATTATACGATACATATTACGGTGCATTTATTATTAAGAGCGTGCATCATATACCCACCAATTCTGTGATACAGACGGCTAGAAATAGTAAATTTACAAGAACACTCTTGCACGTGGATCATTTCTGATTAAACATTAATGGAGATTAAGAGTTAATATAAGTTTCTAATACTGAATATTATTGAAATATTAAATGCTATTAGGATAAAAACTTAATTTAAAATATGGTTTTTGTCAATTTTTGAATGCCTTCACAAATAACCAGTGTTCACTTATCTCCATTCTGTCATAATAGGCACGTACTGTAATTGTTAATTGGAAACTTTATCGCTTTGTCCCCCATCATCACCATGGAAAGTTTCGAGTAATCATTTAAATACGAATGCACTCCACACATTTTGGAATATCGTAGGTTTTTTCTTTTCCATTTTACATCCACACCACGCTCACGTGCACACAAACGCTTATACGAGCCGGGAGATGAAATGGGTCTGCTATGTTGAACGCTCTTAATTGGATTAATATATTATTCACCAATTATGTTATCATATTCTTTAAGAATTACTCAGAAAAATGCATTGTCTATTTGAATAAGCCTGGAGTTTAATGCTGACAAGGTAATCAGCGTTAATTTTAACTGTAACTGTGAATTATCACCTTCACTCAGTTAAACACTCATTGGTCAGATATCAAGGAAATATATTACCGTGCGAATAAAGTCTCCATTTTTTTTGAACAAGTGTTGAGATACTATTTTTTGGCGGCTATGTCTCTGATATTATTACCAGCGCGGTTATTTTTTGAATACTATTTTTTCTTGGCGAACCTAACTATCGACTATCCGGATCTTTATATCCGAATCTTTGGCGCCCCAATGTAGTTTATTTACTTTTTTTTTTCTTAAGAGGCTATTACTAGTTCTCATGACCAACATTTCTTAATTACACGCAGAGCTACACTGTTTAAGCATTTCGTTTGAAAATAAATTTTTAACCCCCATAGAGAATAAAACTAAATTATCTTAATTGCATAGCCTTGCTTTTAGACCTTAATTTATTTAGAATGTACAAAGCAGTTGTTCTAAAGCCACAAATGAGTCACCGGTGGATGTATTACCATGAATAATTCTTGGTATTCACACGCCAATCACAGACTCTGCCTTAAAATATGAATAAAGAACTACCCTGAGCAAGGGACGATCCCTGGATAGCTCAGTGGTAGAACATTGGCACGCTAAGCCAAACCTACAAGGTTCGATTCTCGTGCCCAGATTTCATTTTTAAATCCATTAGTATCTAGAATTTTTTTTAAAAGTTACATTTGGTACGACCCTGATCAGTAGTCATATGGGCTAAGGGAGTGTATCTTAACCGGTGTTACCCGGAACATTATTATTAGCACCGCGTCTAACTACCCGTTCGGCTTATACGCACTTACGCTAATGTGTAATGGTAGGGTCTCTGTGAGATGAAATGAAGGACCTACAGTTTAACGTGGAATCCGAACCACGGTGGAGGCCTGACATTCCCCACATTCACAAGATGTCATTGTCAAAGGTGAAGGAAAGGTTTGGTACTCAGATAAATCTTTGCCAGGACTGAGGATTGAACCCCGGCCGCCAGCACAGAAGTCTGACACCTTACCCCTAGACCACCAGGTCACCGTTTACCCGGAACACAAATGTTCTGTGAACTTATTACAAGTGTTCCTCCGATGAAAGATGCCATATGACAACAGTCCAGAGCGAGGTTGGATACTTTGATTCTAACAACTGAAGACTGCTACGCTCGTTAACTTACAAACCAATATAATATTATTTACATTAAAAAATATGACACCCGGCCAGGGGAATCAAACCCGGGACCTTTGGTCTAGTATGTCATCCCATGTACAGGACTATTATTCCCTCATATTTTATGGCAAAATCTGTGATATACGTGTGGAAATGGTCAACTACATGATTTATGTGGGCTCAATAAAGATAATGAGCCATCAGATAACGCAGCTACCTTTGACTCAGGAAGGCTTTATGTTGCCGACAGTGCATTGACAATCGTATGAGCAAGCATGTCATGGTATATTAAATAGCCAAGCTATTATATTTGTTAATTACGATTATAACCGCATCTAAATATCATTTCATTTAGATGGAAAAATGACACCAGGACACGAGTGTTCCGCTAATGTTTCTTATAATCAAAAGTGTGACTTCCAAAAGGTTAAAAACCACTGTTTTGAGGCTTCATTTTTGTACTAGACTGTATTGCTAGTGACAAAAAAAATCAGAATTCCTAAAATGATTTCCAACTCTTTATTTTTTCAAGCACTACGTCTTACTACCCGTTCTGGTTATACGTTTAATTACTAATTACGCGAATTGTTTTATGGATTAGGAAGGTTATATTTAGAAGACGTGCTCCCAAATTTGCGTGGGGTAAGAGTGGAAAAGTAATTGGGAAGAAAACCACCTTCAATAGACCCGATCGAGATTCGAACCTTGATTTTATCGTCATCGGCAGTCTAGTTAGTCTACTGTGAGAGTAGTGCGTTAGACAATTTAGACAATTAAGCGGCTGTTTTCCATTCTTCTTCCATGAAAAAAAAGCTGACATATTTCTTATAAACTCTACCTTCTTCGTCCCTAACCTATTTTATGTGTAAATCTACTGATCGCAGGGTTTTAAGATGTGATGACCCCCCCCCCTCCCACACCCCCTCCCACACACACACACACACGCACCCATCCATGCACCCAAACCTAAACTCCCTCCTCCTCCACTCAATAAGTAAATATTTCTTCCACCTAAGGGAAATGAAGGAAGGTATAGTAATTTAAAAAGTAATGGGGGCATAGTATGACCTTTTGTGCTATTTTTTTCTTCTTGCCCAATGTCCACGTAGGGATCAAAGAGATGGAATGGGGATGGGTTGATGTGAGGAAGAGGTGAGGAACCATGGGTCTATGGGCAGGTTTGTCATGGAAAAGGGGGAGGAAGGGGAATGGAGTGTCGAGTGCAGACGTAAGGCGGGCGGATGAATAAACCATAAGACGATGTACCATACCGCGCAGACACCGACCGTGCTGCTGCTAACAAACCTTGCGGCAGCTCCGGGAAAGACTACTGCAACGCATCACTGAGTCTTGACCCCTTTGATCTTTGTTGATAAATATCTCACATACAGCACGTTTTTTTCTTCTTTTAGAAAATGCACTTTTAAAAATGGTACGAACTCATGGCGTCGAACAAAGATACGAGGGCGAATTAAGAGGGGAGTGAAGGGTATGTGATAAAAGGACAGTGTTTTTGCACTTTTCACAGTAAAACTTTTTTGGCCGAAATAAATTAAATATTGCTCCAGTAGAAGAAACATAAGTTTAATTTTCCTCACATGGTGATATCAACATTTGTTGAATATTTGTCTTGTGCATAGCAGTATTAGATGAGAAACTCTTTAAACGAAGAGAAAACGTCATTAAATTCCAGGGCATCCTTGACATATATTCAAGAACAGTTGAGGTTTTCATGTGAAGAAAATTAAACTCTTATGTTTCTACTAAATAATTATTTGGTTTATTTTGGGAGAAAGAACATTTCTATATAAAATGCAAAAACAATTAGCTTTTCTCGCGTCCCTTACACCCCACATTTCAGTTTTTCTGTAGTGTATTAATATTTTGTAGTACGATTAAGATGTGTACTACGCATCATAATACCTCTCAAGACTATCCGAATATTTATAATAATAGGGAATGAGGAACATACAATTTAGTGGGAATGTACCTGCATTAATGTGGAGGGAGAGTGAAAAACCATTTTAAGGAAAAACATACAGCCTTGGATTTTAACTAAGAACTAACCTGGCACCAGAAAATCATTCCAGACGATCAAGACTGACGTCTTTGTCTTCGTGACCACTGATGTGGTTTTGAAGTAAAATAGTATGAATAGCATTCACTAACGAATTTAAAAAAAGTTAGGCCAATACACCTATTTCACGTGTCTCTAATCTTACTACCCATCCGACCAATCCATATATTTTTTTATAATACGGTGAGGTGATAAAGGTGGATTTTAGTTGAAATGTACTGAAATTAGCTTAAAAAAATGATAAAGGTGGAATTTTGATTAAATATACTGGAATTACCATTAAAGTAAAGTGATAAAGATGGATTATCTATTAAATGTATTAAGATTAGTGTAGAACAATTCAAGGGAAAAAAAACCCAGTTAATATGACAGGGAATTGAACTCATACAACTCAGTTACAGGAAAACCAGAATATACGACACTGACACCTTTTGCACATGTACCCCCGTCCCCTATGCGGGTTTGATGCAAGCTATTATTATAAACTTTAGAACAAATTCTATAAAACACGCAAATATACATGGATTGAATGAGTCCTTCCACTTATATATATTTCCATCAAACACAAATAGCCTGTTAAGGTAAGGAAAGAGACGGCTATGCAGATCTCTTTGTAGACACCTAAACTTTGTTTAACTTGCTTCCATTTAAACTATCCGATAGTAATCCAACGTATAAGGGGTTTTAAAAATTGCTGTTTAAAGAGGCAAACAAATAATCTAAAGTACAACTTTTTAAAGTAGAATATTTCAATAGAAAACCTCTTTTAAAAATTAAAAAAAAATATAGTAGAAGTAAAGAGGATGACTTGGAGAAGATTGAGTGAAAAATAAATAAGATCAGGACTTATACACATTAAAGGTGCTTTACATAAAGTATCTTCTTTGATATAGTTTAAAAAGTAATGTGTATCTTAAATACTATTTCCTTGTAAGAATTAGTTTAAGATAACTTCACATCAACTTCATTGTCCGAAATATGGGATAACTTTTTATCAAATTTTATAGTGCAAGAAATCATATTTATATTATCATTAAACTATAAGTTGGGATGAAAGAAAACGAGAGCTAATTTTTAATGAATTATATATATATATATAAGTTTTACCCAAATTAAATTAAATATTGGTTCAGTAAACGACCCGCCTCGGTGGCGTAGTTGGCTAACGCGTGAGTCATGCTGAGCTCGACCACCGAGGACGGGGAGATAGCGGTTCTAATCTCGGTCGGGTGAACTGGGGGTGGTTTTTCCTAAATGATTTTCAACTCTCCCTCCACGCAAATACGGGTTCACTTCCTCTAATTCAACCTTCCCAAATCCCAATCCATTAGAGTAATTGGTACTTAAAGCGTATAACCCGAACGGGTAGTAAGACGCGGTGCTAAATATTATTATTATCATTATTCGGTAAACGAGTTTAGTTTAATTTTATTCAAGTAGTAATATACACAGTTTATGAATATGAATATAATATTATAAGCCTAGTGGCTTTTAAATATAAATTTTTAACGATGAAACATCGTGCTCAAAGTAATTTGGTGATACCCACAACAAATATAAAATAATTGTTAAAATTACTGTATTTAGAAAGTTGAACTAAGCGTATATACAAATGCAATATTTTTTTCAACCTAGCTCCACTCATCAATTGTATTAAAATGTCCGAATTGATCATTTAAAAAAATATATATTTGACAGGTCTATTTTATGAAACCTCTTGTTTTGTCTGTACCGAATGTAGAGGAAACACTGACTAACAGAACATGCCTGGTCAAGGTGGAAGGTTCGCTAATCCTAATTAACGACACCCCCAGGGGACTCCGGCTAACATACCTGATTGGTGTTGCTGGAAAGGGCTGAGATATAGCTCCTTTCTATATTTTCCAGATAACCTCCCTACCCACACCTTAAATTCCTTGTCAAAGTGTTAAAGACTTAAATAAATCTTAGGAGTTCTCACCGTAGAATCACACTAATCGGAAAGTTTTAGAATGCACAAACGTGTACTGGAGAATACAAAAGTGTCTAGGGTTTCCAGAAATCGGAATTTATGAACACCTCGCCACAACTTGAGAGCTCTCAGTTAGAACCAGTCCGTCCATGACGGTAAAGATCCAAGCATGGTAATCTTCTCCTCCATCAGCAAGTCAAATAGTGTCCTTGACATATATGTAAAGTGAATATTTTATGTTCGTATGAATCCTTAACATCATCGAAGTATAGGATGCTCCAGAAAAATATGCACAACCTTTATGGATGTAACAAGGATTATTGCGTTGCGTCCACATTTAGATCTTGAGTTGGATAAGGAATCAGGTCCACAAAAACATATTTTTCAGGATAAACATTTTTTTTATTTAGCTATGAAAACATACATATTTTTTTTAGTTTTTATATTAGGCATCATTATTTAGACTACTATTATATATTATAAGTTTTTTTATATAACCATTAGTTGTTAGACTAGATTACACAAATATTACATGAATTCTTTTACTTACATATTGCTCTAAATCTCGGTCATTCAATCTTGTAAAGTATGCTACGTGGCCAAGCTCATTGGAATATTTTTGTTAGTGCGTTTGTGCTAGCTATTAGTGACTTATATTAATTTATTCTATAACAAGCACAGTAGCCAAATACCTGGTAGCCAATTTACAATTTTTGTGAAAAGGGAACGCTCAACATTTTTCAATGCCATGTTTCTGCCCTAACCAGGATTCAATCTACGAGTTGAGTAAATAGAGGTACTACTGACTGTGTGTGAGGTCACAATATAAAAACTTGGAAAATTATTTATGTATATATATAAAACCCGCCTCGGTGGCGTAGTTGGCTAACGCGCTTGTCGTGTTTAGCTCTAATGCTGAGGACGGGGAGATCGAGGTTCGAATCTCGGTCGGGTGAACTGAGGGGGTTTTTTCCTAATTGGTTTTCCACTCTCCATACACGAAAATTCGGATTCACTTCCTCTAATTCAACCTTCCCAATTCCTAACCCACTAGAGTAATTAGTACTTAAAGCGTATAACCCGAACGGGTAGTAAGACGCGGTGCTTATTATTATTATTATATTATATATAAATATATATTTTATTTCAGGTATTTAACTTGCACTTTCTGAATCAGCACACGACTTAGAAAATTAAATATGAATTTCAGTCGGGTTTACTGAGTGTGGTCTTTACTTAGGGGCTTTCCACTCTCCCTCCAAGAAAATGTTAGTAGGCCTCCTCTAAATTCAACCATCCTCATTCCTATCCCATAAACGTAATTAGTATATATGTGTTTAGCCTGAACCGGTAGACAGATATTAAAACGCGGTTATAAAAAAAACTTATTTCTAGTATGCGGTGATCACTATGAAGGAGGAAACTCTAATTTAACAAATTATAAATTTTTCAGACGAGTTGGTAACCAAACCCAGGATCCTTAGATTAATAGAGAGACTTGCTACCAACTGAGATAAGGTGTCGGACAAAATTGTTCGATGGATTTTTTTCAAATTTATATTTAGGTGGTGATGGTTAATACCCATGTGTTTTTAAATTTTGATCCTAGTAAATTAAGGGCCGTTTACTGATGATTGATTGAAAAAAATCAACTGCTTTTTTTTTGGAGAGCGTATCTACTACGATCTTTTTAAAAATATTACCTTGGGTGTGTTTGACATTTTAATTTGGGAAAAAAATGGTTCAAGGGTAGTTGACAGTCAAATGATTTTAGAAAGTTTATCAAATTCAAAAAATGTATTGAACAGTTCTGTTGAAAATTGATTATCTTTATTTATAATCATTAACAACATATTATATTTGTTTTTTTAAGAGAATAATTATTAAGGGTATTTTACTAAAATCATATTTTTGAATATTTTTTTTTAAGTTATACTGGACTATATTATAAATTTTGTACGATAATATCGTAACCCTTTATTAAAATAATAAGGTGCTAAACTGTATTTCCTTTATGAAGATGGCTTAGCATTAACTGTGGCTTTTAAACCCACATTATGACGTTTTGTAATACTTAGCAAGTAAAGACTTGCACGTGGCTACCAATGCTAGATATCTCGACGTACCATAGCGATGTTGACGTAATGTCGCGGAGTTCATCTGTTCGATGCTTCCTTCTTGTCATGCCCATTCATTCGTCCAATAGTATATTGTCGACCTCGGTGATCTTGGGGTAAAGTGCTTGCCTCAGAGTCCGATTCTCATGGGTTCGAACTCAACCGGAGAATACATATTTTTTCTAGTGATACAAATCTATAGCACAGCTTCCCTCGGAAGGAATTGTCGATTGTGGCGTGTAAATGAATCCTGAAAGGTTTGTGAAAATACCTTTCCCGGCAAAATTGATAGGCCCTTTCGCTCTCTCATAGAAACTTTAGTATAATCAGTCGGTTCAGAAAGTGCACGTTAAATACCTCAAATAGAAAAAAAAGAAGATTGTGTGTGGCATTCACCACGTATGTACTGAAGTAACGAAGTTTGAAAGCTTGTAAATTGTAAGCCATTGAAACACGAAAAAAATAAAAATATATAATAATTTGAGTGTAGAAATGTTTACGTATACAATTTGGTTTGATAGTCTCAGCAATTAGTTAGAATCAGGTGAAGATATATTTTGATTAGCTTATGAAATATTTATTATACGACATATGTTTAAATTAAAGTCAGGAAAATTTAGACAATTTTTATTTTACTTTTAGCTGTACAAACTTTTTATTTGTAACTTATTTATATTAAATAGCTTAACTGATCATAATTTATAGATACCGAGTTCATTCAAAATCTTATTTAGTAAATTTGTTTAGACGGTCATAATCATTAAAATAATTATACATCAAAAATACTTTCCTCACAGCGTCCTAATACCCATTCAGTTTAAACCCATACGTAGACTACTAAGCTAATGTCTTAGGGATAAGGAAGGTTAAATTTAGAGGATGAGTACCCGTATTTGCTTGCAGGTGAGAGGATAACTATGTATAATAAATCACCATTAGTCCACTTGAGAGGGATTCAAACCCAATTCTTCCCTTAATCGGCAGTCCAATCTTATTCAGGAGTATTATTATTATTATTATTATTTTAGCACCACGTCTTACTACCCGTTCAGGTTATACACTTTAAGTACTAATTACGCTAAAGGGCTAGGAATTGGGAAGGTTGAGGACGTAAAACAGAATTTTCGTGAAGGGAAAGTGGTAAACCATTTAGGTAAAACCACCCCAGTTCACCCGACCAAGATTCGAACCTCGATATCCCCGTACTTGGCAGTCTAGCTCAACACGGTACTAGTGCGTTAGCTAACTACACCACCGAAGCGGGTCCCGTTCTCAGTTATGTCTGAAGGTGGTGTGCTGGGGTAAAAAAGAGCTATTGGCAATCTCGACCTACCAGCGTTGCCAAACTTGTCTAATATTTGAAGGAAAATATTTACCACACGAAAACAAGAGAATGACAACGCTGGTTACCAATAGTAACCATACACTTAGCTCAGCGATGATACCCAGTGCTAAATGATACCGGAACTATGATTATCTTAGCGTTCACTTAATGTTCAGGTAAATTAACCTAGCATAATGTAACGTAGAGGTTATCTTCATTATTCAAATGGAAGCAATCACGATGCAGTTAACTTGATGTACACTTAACATGGACTATCTGATAGCCAAACACTTCCTTCACCTCTGACAAGAAGTGTATTAATCACAACTTGTGAACATGAGGATTGCCATGCCTCCACCGTGGTTTGGATTCGACGTTAAACTGTAGGTCCTTCATTTCATCTCACAATCACCCTACCATTACACATTAGCGTAAGTGCGTGTAACCCGAACGGGTAGTAAGACGCGGTGCTAATAATAATAATAATAATAATAATAATAATAACAACAACATGGACTAGCTTAAAGAGTTGTCCTGGGCGATAACTTTCACGTAGTTTTCAGTAAGTATCAAATGAAGGGCATCACGTTATTTATCTTTCCAATCATTGTTGCGAGACACGTCAACAGGACCATTTAGTATTTCATTTGTTTGTTTATGGAATGCAGAAGACTTGTTCGATACTATTGTTTTTCCACGTCTCACTAACTCTTAAACGCCGTAGCCTCATGTTACAATTTATTTTGTATATCGAGTATAATCTTCTATTGCAATTATTTGTAGTTTTATTAGATATAAATGCTTGGGTCTCAATTTAGTAAATAATTTGTTTTCAACAGTTCAAATATACTGTTTGCATTTTGCTCGAGTTTTTACTTTACTTTACGTGAATTTGGATCTCACCCTTGTTTCTTTATATTAAATGTACGTTACGTTAAGTGACCGTTAAGTTGAATATGATCCCAACATTTTGCACTTGTTTATTTATATTAAATGAACGTTACGTTAAGTTGACCACTATTCAAGCATCATTCACTAGTTTATTTACATTACGTAAACTTTAAATTGAACGTGATCCCAACATTTAACACTTGTTTATTTACATTAATTGAATGTCACGTTACGTTAACGTTAAGTTGAACGTGATTCTGGCATCATGCACTAATTTAATGATATGTAATTAACAATACGTTACGTAAATATTAAGTTGATTGTGATCACAGAATAAGTATGATATCTTTCAGAGTAAAGGATTTGCCTGTAACAAAGGAGTAGGCAAACATTTAGGTTAATCCACCCCTAGTAAGTTTAAACGGGACTAGAACCCCAACCATCCCATGACCGTAAAATTAATCCGAACAAGACTGACACGTAGTCACCGTGACCACAAGTTTTGTTAATAAATCCTTATTAAAATTCTGAGATAAGCAAATAAAAATCCACCATAATTCAAACTAAATTCTTCGTGGGGTTTTGCACTTATAAAAACAACTTGCAACGTTTAGAACTGTACCCAAATTTTAAATCAGCATATATTTTCCCAAATTAGGTTAAATTATTTCCAAACCAAATTACCTTTATAATTTCTTCCTCTAGTTCCATCCCATGGCGTATAAAAGTACATGCTGACCAATAATAATATATTATTCACGGGCCAACTTGTAAACTAAATGTTTCAAGGACAAACTTAATTCAAATAACACCCTTAAAAACAACTTTAGTAGAGAATTTTTCTCTCAATTATGTATGATTATATTTCCCCTATCCATTTTTATTATTCATCCATGCTTTGATTTTATTATATCCAATACATACTACTTATTTATATCGGTAACCTTGATTTTTTGTAATTCTAGTAAGTACACTTTTTTCTTTTAAATATATTTAAAGTGCACTTTCTGAGGCTAATTATTATGCAAGCACCATTAAATTTTCATGGGAACATTCTTCCTAACGGCTAAATAACTTACTATGGTATATACTTTCACGTATTCATACGTGAGGTCACGTGATCGTCAGCTCTCAAATTGATAGATTTTTTCCATACCTATAAAACACTAATAATAAAGTAAAATATTATCAATGTTTAGTACTAAACATTTGTTTATGGTTGTGTTCCTAGCAAAATCGTACTAAATATTATTGTGATAACAGAAACACCATCAAATATTCCGGCCGTGAATTTCTAACTATGACAGATAAAGATATACATTACACTTAAGATGGATTATTAGACCATGCCAGGGATCGAACCCTTCATGGGACACAAGATTTAACGAGTTCTAAGGAAATGTATAAAAGGAAATTTTTATAATCTTATATAGCTGTTAAATCAATGATAAAGTCAAGTACAGTCCCCTCTAGGTTTTGGTCGAGAGGTAAAAGAAATATGTCCAGCATTGATGTCCAGCATTGTAACTTTGGTTACCGTCGTAAGATTAATTTACCCCCCCCCCACCATTCACTTTTAAACATTTTTTTCTCCCATTAATATATTAAGGTGAAAAATGCCATATTTGGGCAAAAAACGGTGCAAATCAAAACTTATAAGATGGCATGAAAAATCCAACATTTTGATACGGGGGGAGGGGGTTACTCTTAACTTGGCACCCCCTAAACATAAACAGTCATACTGTATCTAGTTTTAGGGTGCAAAAGGCAATACTTGAGTGCCAAACAGTGGCATATTTAAATTTTAATTCTGAGGGGGAGGGGGTGGGAGAAGTCAACTTAATTGATCTCATCCCGAAGGTTGGTTTGCGTTCCCTTCATCCAAGGGTGGGCATACACCCATCCCTTTGGCTGTTAAGTGTTTCCTGCACCATCTGGTATGAATCTTATTTACTAGAGAAGTTTAAGAAATGTGGAGATTCCCTGTTGCTTTACACACTTAATCTCTATGTGCGATAGCGAACGGGCCTGCCAATTTTGCCGGGAAAGTTATTTTCACATACCTTCCATGGTTCTTTTATATATACCACAATCGACATCAGACCGACGACTTTACTTCCCCTCCGAAGGAAGTTGTGCTAGTGATTGTTATCGCTCAAGTAAAATACGTCGACCTTGGCTGGGTTTGAACCCACGAACATGAGTCCTGAGGTGAGCACTTAATCCTAAGACCATCAAGGTCGACTCTATACTGTCATAGATCTATAATAATAAAATGAAGTGTTTGTATGTATGTATGTATGTATGTATGTATGTATGTATGTATGTATGTATGTATGTGTGTTTGTTTGTTTGTTTGTGTGCGATGCCCAACCAAATCTACGGCACGCAGAAATCTGAAATTTTTAACATAGGTGGACGGAAAGGGGTCTGAATGCACCTTGATGCTGGATTTTTAATCTTTTGATTATATTTTTAATTAGACTATTTTTAACAAATTTTTGAAGAAAATATTGTTAATCTGGCTTAGAATTACCTTTCAGAGATAACTGTGATACAAATATGCCGCATTCTCCTCGGAAAAAAAAGTGTACGAAATTGACCATAATTTTAAACAAAGGGGGGGCGGCTTATATAACTCTTAAACCACAGTGGGTCACGGTCACTGCCGTGTGAAATTGCTAGTAGTAAATAAAAGTTGAAATTAAGTAACAAACAAGTGTGGAAATAAGAAATTTTATTTGATAACAAATTATTAAATATTACTTTTTTAATATATATATTTTTCTCAAATTAAACACGACTATTTGACACTGACATATAATTCTGTTTCCACGAAATAATATCAAGTAAAATGAAATTAAATTTGAAGACAATGATCTCTTTTGCTCAGTTATCCAGTTTTAATTTTCTTGTCAAATCTGACGTCACGGGAAGGAGATAGAAGACGCTACGCTAGAATAGAGGCTGTCGGCTTGTCTGTTAACCAGTCCTAACTGTCTGTTTGCCCCCCCCCCCCAGTCCGAATACTCATAGAGAAAGGGGTGGGGTTATAGGATGATGATAGATGCCCCCGCTACGTAGTCAGCTGTTTTTGACGACAACACATCACTTGTTGAACCCTCCTCCTTTAACGCCACCTCCTCTTCCTGTTATCGTCCTCGCCAGCCCCTAGCACCCTTGAACTGATATTCCAAATCTCTCCTACAAGTCCTTGCGTTCCCTCCTAAAGTTAGCAAGTCCTTCCAGTGGCGATGTTAAGCTGATGTCGGGAACATAGATATTGACCACCATCTCCTCCATTCTAACCCCTCCCTCTCCTTCTCCTATACATACAACATCCACTCTCCTCCCTCCCCTCCTTTTAAAACTTTCCTTATCGAAAATTGGATGAAGCTCCTTCTAACCTTTGAATCTTGATCGCGTTATGTTAAAGGCATAAGCTTCAGGAAGAGCGTAAAAGTTATGTCATGACCTTGGTTACGTAAAATACCCCTCTTTACCCTTCCCCTAGTTAGATCTTGTATTTCCACGACAAGAAAAATAAGTCGTTGGTAAGGTTTACCGTGACGGACTAGAAACTTTAAGTTTAAGGTGACTCTTATGTACGGTGCTTCACGATTGATTCATTTAAAAAAAATAATAATATTGAAGATTTGAGTTTGGCGTCTAAACTGATTAGAAAACTTTTATTATGATTGTTTTATTCTTGTCCCGTGTGCAATATTTTATACTAGTGGGATTGTGCAAATCAGGTTGAAGTTTAGTTAGCGTATTTTCCTCAAGTACCGGAAAAGGGATTATACAATTACGTACGTTCATTGTATAGTTTTTAAATTTATAATATACATTATATCAAAATATATTTAAAGATCAACATAGTTTATTATTTTTGAATTTATAATGAATTTTTGAACTAAAAAGGAACTAAAAATTTTTTGAGAAAATGACTACTACCTTATCTTTTAAATGTGAGTTATGGTCAATTTTGTTCATTTAAATGCTAATTAACGATAACATAGTTCCAATAATCTAGTAAATTAATTCCTTCATTCAAAGAATAATAATAAAATACTGTGTTAGGGCCGGTTTTTTATGACGACCTTTTTGTGACCAAAGGCAAATATTTAAAGATAAAGAAGAAGAAAACGCAACAATGATATAACAAAAAAAAATTACAAATTTTTTAAGTACTTTTATTGATTTGTTTACCATACACATCTTTGCTGTAATTTTTCTATTTGTTGCACCAAACCACTTTCAGTGAGATTTGAGTTATTATTTTTAACCTAAGACGAAAAAATACACTATAGAATTATAAACAAATCAGGGTTTCCATGGTGATGTCAATAAAGAATGATTATACAGATGAACCACTTCGTACATTATAAAAGCCGAAAACTTGCTGTGAAAATTGTGTTTTCACTGGAAGATATTATTTTGCGGACTTTAAAAACTTTAAAATTAGTGGTCGTTTATCAAAATAGATTCAGCCATTTTATCGTAATCTCAACTACAGGAAATGGCTTGATAAAATTATATTAAAAGTCATATTTTATAAGGCATACACTTTTAGAAAATACATTTTTTTTATACAACATAATATTGCTTTAATAAATCCCAAGTTTTTTTTATTTTGACAGGGTTTTTTCTTTATCTAGCACGTTTTAATATCTTTCCCGACCACCAGACTTTGATCACGCTAGTGAGGTAGTAATGAGGTAGGTAATATTCAAAGGAAATTTAAGCACATATGTGGGAAGGTAAAGTGGGTAACAGTTTACGAAAAAATTGTCTCCAATACACCCGGGAAATGTTCTAATGTCAAACGATGATGGAAAACCAGACTAGATGAACCGGATATTTGACCACGTGGACACTATTACAGGTATCGTGTAATTAAACACACATACAAATGTGTCGATACTTAGGACTCTAAATTAGCATGTATAAATTATGTTAAATAATTAATAGTCCGACATCTTATATCTGTTGTTATTGCGCCTTTATGCATACTTAGGAGTCCCAGGTTCAATTTCCCCATGACCTAAAAATGTATAATCAATTAAATGTGGTTTACCCTTCCATAGTGAAGAACGACCGGGATATGGGTGTTGTGTTGTGTTCATTATAGATTTATGTTAGTGCTGATATAATCAGTAAGTACAGAGAGTACACATTAAATAACTCAAATAATTTCAAACATATTAACTAATTAGTTTATAACCGGGTTTGATGGCTGCATGGTCTAAGGCACTATTCTTGCAGTAAACTAGACTGCTGATGATGGGATTGTAGAGGTTGGAATCTCGGTAAGGTGTACAGAGATATTTTTTTTTACCAAACAATTTTCCACTCTCCCTCCATGCAAATATGATAAACTTCTTATAAATATAACCTTCCTCATGCCTGAAATTATTAGTGTAATTAATGAATAAGCGTATAGCCTGGACGGGTTGTAAGACGCGGTGCTAAAAAAAGTTTATAAGATATGTGATCACAACTATTGAGCCATACAATATAAAATATAATTATGTTACCATAATTTAATAATCCGAGACCTTAAGCCACCACATTCGTTTCATTGCCACCTTTTTTCTTGAGTCCTATTATTGTATGGTGGGTCGAGCAAGTGACAGCGTTTTTAATTTATATTCCTAACTTTTTTTAATGTGCGTGTGATTGTGTAGGCGTTCTTCGCTGACTTCTTTTGTAATAACACAACAGTGTGACTCTTTCTCTTTCCCTACTTTCCTCTCTGGTAGCCACCGATCTCTCGCCACTTAGCTGCACACGTAGCGAAACTCGCCCAAAGAGGAACCTGATAATACCACACAATTTCACACTGGTCACCTTCATAACACTTTCTAGAGAATAAAACATACTAAGGTAGATATAATTATATTTATTTTGAAATGTATACTACGGTATGTTAATATAGGTTTAGAAACAAGTTTAAATGTAAAACAATGTCTAAATTAGTTTTTAAAAGAATTTTGAAATTGATATATATATATATATATATATATATATATATAATAAAGGCTCGACCTTTTTAAATAGTTTTTATTTAGGCCTATTTTATTTTTATTAATTTAAGGTGTTTAACGTGCGCGCGAGCATTTCTATGAGCGAGAGCAAAAGGACCAACCAATTTTGCCGGTAATGGTATTTTCATATACCCTTCAGGGTTATTTTAAATTCTACAATCGACATGGGGACAGTCGGCTTCACTTCCCCTCCGAAGGAAGTTGTGCTACGGATTTTTATCACCTAAGGAAAAACCATCGACGACTGCTGGATTCGAACCCACGAATATCGGATTCTGAGGCAAGCACTTTACCTCGAGACTGCCAACATCGAATTTCAAATATTGAGCTAAAAAAATATGTGCTAACATTCTCGAGTTATATTTGTAGTGATGTATTCGACATGCTAATAAGGGTAATACCGACTTTTAAAATGCAAAATGTAAAATGTAGCTGTAAATAATTAATAAATATTATTTTTGAATTTTGGGTCACATGGTTAATATCAAGCCAGTAAATGATTAGCTCCTAAAAAGATACGTTCCAGTAAATTCCACAATTCATACAAAGTTTGGTTGAAATATGCCAATTAGCTAAAACTATATTTGAGGTGAGATACATAGATTTTTATAGTAACATTATTTAATGTTATTATTTTACCTATCAAATATGACTTTACAATTATTAAATCAGATATATAAACTAATCAAAATCGTGACGTAAACTGATTAATTTAAATAAAGTGCTATAAGCTATGTTTTATTTACAAGCTTTGTAGATAATCTTACTGTTTTAAAATGATCATACCTCTATGGTAATTATACCCAAATAATACGTTCGAATATTATTTGTTTATTATAAGATTATTTACTAGTCCAACACTTATAGTAAAGATAGAAACGTAAATACATTTGAAGTATATATAATATCAAGTTTAACAATCACGTATGGTTAGATCAATCACTTATATATAATTTAATTTAATGGCGAGTGATAAGTGGAGGGTATTTACCCTTAAATATATCGTATAAAACATCTTGCGTTTCTATAATGAAAAAGGCCATGACGTATGATTTTATAAGTCACAAACCAAGAAACTGCCCGGATTCAAACGACGCATAATTCATTGTTCCAGTGGATTACTCAAGATAACCTCTTACTATTCTAAGATTTGATGACAGAATCGAGTAATTACAATTATTGATCAAAATTTGGGAAGTATGTTTGCCATTTTTCAGTAATTTAGTATCTCCTTTCAACACGGGTGGTATAGTAAAGTACTTAGGCAAAGGGAATACATTCTTGTGAGTATAATCAAATACGAGTTATAAAATGAATCAAATATCATTTATCTGCTAGCATCAATTCAAATTATTCTTTATTTAGTATTTTATGTATGGGTAAGTTGACGGATTGAATGGATTTTTAGTGATTTGGCATGTGGGATCGACATTTTCCTTTTTTATTGAAAACGTTTTAAAAAACCAATGGCATTTGATATTTATATATTTTCTATTGTCGGGTGGTTAGAATAATTTTATTTACGCTTGTTCCAGTTTGATATTATCTTGTGAAACGTAATCCTAGACCTATACCAACTAACTTTACTTAAAAGATAACAATCATATACACTAAAACCCAAGATTGGAGTAATAAATTGTGCTAGTTGTGCGAAATAAGAAAAATACACTAACAAAATAATACTCAATTTCATTAGATACGAGCAATGAACGTTGTGTTTCCCTCTACGTTAAAAGTCATCGAGTCAATAAGACGGGAAGTTTTGTATTTTTGTAAGCCAATAAATTGAGGACCCAGTTTTTTAATTATCATAAAACTCCTTGTTACTTTGGATAACCTCAAGGTTGATAATTATTCTAAAGGTTAATTTGATTACGTAATCTTGTTGAACAAGTAATATAGTATTCATTGATTGGGTCATAAACCGGAATTGTTAACCACATTAACCCTTAACTACCATGTTAAAAAAAAGTCACACATTTGCCATGATGGGGTCATGAGCGACCCCAATATTTTTTTGCTTTGGAAAAAAATTAACTTATCGATAAAAATACAAAAACCTTTATTTATTCTTCATATACATATTAGAAAGAATAGTACACCATTATTTGATTATTTTCTTTTATTTGACATAAAGATACTGTTATTTTTTCAAAAAAAGTCACAAATGAAATATTTTAAAACACAGTCTACCAAAATGATCACAAAATCTTAATATAGCACTATTTTATTAAACTCAACACAGTTCCAAGTCCCCAAATGGTGTTCCTGGCTACCTGCAAAATTTTTTTTTTATATATGTTTACCTTTTGAAATTGGTGGGGGCGATTTTTAGCAATTTTTAGTAACAAAAATTGATATTTTGAAATTACTCAAATTAAACTCACCTCCCTATCAATCAGTGCAGTCATCACAGACGATCTCTTGGGTGCTATGATTCTTACACACTCCTCTGAAGCATTTGGAGCATGAGGTACCATGTTTCTGGTCCCTGTTGCGTGGACAAATGTGGCACCTCCGTCTTTTTGGTGGGTTTTGTTGCTGGTCATCAGCAGGTCGAAATTCTCCTCCTGCGCCCAAGCTCTTTGAAATTATTGAACGCAGTTCTCGTGGTAGGGTTTTTACTGTAGACCGTCGAAGTAGGTGCTTTTTTATTAGGTCTCTTCCTAGTGAGACAAGGAACAGGCGACGGTGAGAATCATCAGTATGTTTGGCGGCTTGAAGAACAACATGTGCGTTAACTCCAGCAATATCCATTATTGCAAACCAGATGGCCATTGGCCATCTTCTAGTACGACGACCGACTGAAAAGTTCGCACATTTTTGGTCCAAGACATCTACTCCAACTTTAGTGGTATTGTAGAAGTCAATGACCTCGGGTTTTTTGTCATCACGATCCATAATATATTTTTCATGGTGCATAGAAGAAACAAGAACAACTGCCCGATTCTTTTTTGACACGTAAGACAGGAGTGTTTTGTCTGCTGTAAAGGCAAAGTCTGTTGAGTGAAGTTTTCGGGTTTTATTAGGCAAGAAACGGGCAGGTATTTCTATTTTATTTTTTCTCATTGTTCCCACATATGTTAGTCCCTTTCGCTTCAGTTCATCAACAAGTTCTATCGAAGAAAAATAGTTGTCCCCTGTGACGTTACGGTTTGTTTGTGTAATTGGTTCAATCAGAGACAAAACCGTTAAAGTCGGCTTTAATAAATTTCTAGGATTTGGTACATCTAGTCCTCCACAGTAAATGAATCCGTTTACAAAGTAGCTGGTTCTAGCATCAGACAAAATGAATATTTTTAAACCATATTTTGCTGGTTTACTTTTCATGTACACACGGTATCGGAATTTTCCTCTGAACGGGACTAGCATCTCGTCAACTGTGGCATACTGTCCGCAAGAGTAGTTAGATTGTGAATTCACAACAAATTCATTGAAAATTTCAGATATAGCTGCAAGTGGATCATTCTCTTTACGTTGTTCTCTCGTTGTAGCATCATCAAACCGCAAAGCATTCAGAAAAAACAAAAATCTGTTTTTGGTCATTGTGGCTCGGAATATGTCTCTACCTGTTCCATCTGTTTCAAACAATGAAGTCACATCTTCATGATTGGATTTGAACACACCGGCTAAATGCAGTAAACCAAAAAATGCTTCCAACTCAACCTCATCAGTGTGCTGAGTGTATTGGCAATCTAAATTTTGCTGCCCATAATTTGCTGCCATGTCAGTTATTTTTTCATTTGTATTTACAAGAATACACTGTATCATTTGTTTGTCTATAAAAAGTCGCCAAGCATCAATAGGTGTTTGTGGCTTGTTGATTCGAGCATCACCAATTATACCAGGAAGTTTGGTTACGAGATTATGGGAACGCACACGGCTTGTTGGTGGAGGATCCAAAGACCACTTAAATGGTGGAACATTATTCTTGATCATTTTCTTGGTTCTGCGGCCAAGCAATACATGAGCAGAAACACGAGGCTGGGGCTCAGGCTGCCGTGGCGGAACATCAACGTCATTATCATCAGAGTCATCAGAACTATAAACATAATCTGAATCGTCAGCAGACATATCTGAATTTGTATCATGGTCACTTTCTTCTGGTGGTGCATCTGATGTCTCAGAAGCTGCATCGTTATCAGACAAAGCAGCATCTAAAAGTCTAACAATTTCTTCTGAATTATGTGCTAGGTTTCTTTCGGCCATCTTACTTTGTAATAAAAACAAATTATTCACTCAACAACAACAAAAGCACACGCAGAAATATATTTTAGAATTTAAGAAATACAATTAACTTTTATGAAAAACAACTACGTTACAACCATGGCGGGGTCAAAAATGACCCCGATAAGCACTCAACCTTGAACGCACAAGGACACACAACAAACACAACTTGCCTCCTACACAGCCTGGCGGGCACTGGGATTACATGGAATTGCAGGGCGATAGCAACTTACCCTGCCGAGATATCTAGAAACTAAACTGCATGGGGTCTCATATGACCCCACCATGGTAGTTAAGGGTTAATATAAACCAACTATACCAAGGTTTTATCAACAATTTGGATCTTAATTATAATTCATTTTTATTTTTAGACCTATACTGGATTTTAAAATTCTCAACCGTTGACTATATTTTATAATCATCATTACTATTATAATTATAATAATTATTATTATCCTGTGTTTTATCATATTGCAGATCTATTACTTTTGACAGTGAATTTAGACCACCAATATGCCCTGTCCTCTGCCTCCTCTTTCAGATTCCAGAATTTTCTTCTCTCCTTTATGTCATCTGATATTTGAATCCTCCTTTTTCTTAACCTCCTCTTTTCTTCAACCTTTCCTTCTATGATGTCATGCAAAATACATATCCTCCTAAGGATATGTCCGATCCAGTTTGCTTTGTACTTAAGAATCAAATCCAAACTGGTTCTCTTGTCAACCACTATTATTATGACTTCTTCATTTGTCACCCTGTCTGTCCACCTGATCAACATTAACTCATTAAAGAATGTAGTAATATATAATTTCTATCCTAAATAATCTAGCAAAGCTTTTTACCTAGAGTTTAATATCGATAAATCCTGACGAATAGCCATTATATCTAAATTATGATGACTTTCCTCTGTGGACTTATTTTGAACTATGATCGTTTATATCACATCTTGAAAAAATATACTTGCATAAATAGAAGTATGTATTTATAATAAAGTTTGCAATTAATGGGCTCCACTGTACGATCAATAAATTGTATTTTAGTCTTAGGACAAACATTTATGAAAGTAACAACGGTTATAATAATAAATTATTTCTATAAAAAGAGGCATTAAAGGCCGCGTTATACACGTCAAGATATCCGACGTTATCTAAAAATTAATTTGTTATTTAAAATCAGTTTCACTTCAAATTGAAGGAAAATGTAATCAACAAGTCTAAGTTTAAGACAACTTAATTTTTAAGTTTAATAACGTTAAAAAAATTCATAAAATATTAAATAAGCTCATTTTAAACAACCTTTACTGCAAAAATAGTGATTTAGATGATCAAATTAAATTATTAGAAATATATTGATGGTCGCTCTATTTTTATATATTATGTTTATAGGATATATATAGTAAATATAAAGTAAATAAAATATATTTATTGAAGGATCATGTTATATGGTTGAACATAATTTTATTTTATTTCATTTATCTATTTTTAGGTACCCACCTCGGTGGCGTAGTTGGCTAACGCGCGAGTCGTGTTGAGCTCGACCACCGAGGACGGGGAGATCGAGGATCGAATCTCGGTCGGGTGAACTGGGGGTGGTTTTTCCTAAATGGTTTTCCACCCTCCCTCCACGCAAATGCGGGTTCACTTCCTCTTATTCAACCTTCCCAATTCCCAATCCATTAGCGTAGTTAGTACTTAAAGCGTATAACCCGAACGGTTAGTAAGACGCGGTGCTAAATATTAAATATTAAAATATATTTTTAGGTATATGAGTGATTAATTTTCACGTAATCAAAGTATTTACGTAGTTTTCCACAAATAAAGTAATTTTTAACAGGATAAAAAAATAGCATGCTAAGATAGTTGAGGATTACTTATGTAGCTTTAATGCTACTGTTCCCATAAGAATTACCGTCATGAAGGCTACGACCCTAACATAAATACTACGGGGCACCACATTTAATTTATTGCTCCCTTAGTTAAAAATTGATGGATCTACCTAAAGCCGATAAGAAATGTAAAAAAACATGAAAAAACGTTGTTGCAGAAAACAAACAAACAACAAAAAACATTGATAAAAGAGGAGCCTATTTGTCCACTAAAAAGCGAAACAATCAATTCACCATTTCAAAAGAAACTTTAAAAATAAATATATGAACTTGTAACTTTGTAAAATATTAACTTTATCTAAATATAATTATTTAAATAAAAATATTTTTATTTTTAATAGCCATACCTTTTTAAAACTATATCTTATCTCAAAAAGAATTACAGAGATTTGATCACAATATTGGAGATTTCCACTTATGTACGCTACCCTAAAAGTTAGTTTTATTAGAATATGAGTGTCACAATTTTTTTTTTTTGTAAATACCAAGCAGTGTCTAGATACGAATTTTAATCAAAATCACTAAAGCCAATTTTGAGTAAATCGATTTTTCCTCTTTCTTCCTGAAGTAAACTACCCTTAATTTTAGGGTTAGATATCCAATACCCCCAAATAAACTTTCTGGTAAACCTTATGAAAACCCTGCATACCAAGTTTTAGCTCAATCGGTAAAATAGTTTCTGTTCTAGGCCGAGATACTGACATACAGACAAACAGACAGACAGATGGCATTTCAAAAACAACATTTTTTTTAGAGTTTAAGGGGTCATGAAATGTCGACGTCCACCAAAATCTCAAATTATAATTTTTTATGATCACAATACTGTCTCACTCCAGCGGTTCGCGGAATAGTAACAATTATGATTGTTTCAATCTTCATTGGTTCTGTAAAGAGCACGCTAATCAAGAAATACATGATACACAACTAAAGTGTTTTCATGACTAATAATGGTAAAACAAATTTCGTTTAAATGTTTTATATCAGAATTAACCTCCACTAAATTTGGCACTTAGCTTAGCTTCTCGCAAGGTTACCCATTTATAACCGCGTTGTTGCCAGCTTGCGTTGATTGTAGATAAGACTAGTGCATGTATGTGCACATATTAGCTGATAGCCCTCCCGCGCCTGCGCAGTTGTGCAAACCTTGCAGCAATACCAACATTGTCTGAAACGGTTCCCTAGAGATTCGCCACGTTTTAATGTTGTCGGTAGTAATAAAGTTTAAAGTGCCTTTCATAGAATACCGCAGTTTGGTGGTATCTCAACGAAAGGGAAAATATTGAAAAAATTAAAATAAAATAGTTTTCCCTTTTTTTTATTAGATTTTCATGAAATAAATTTTACATTAGATTTCACAGAAACAATATAAAAGTATTTAATTACATTAATTTTTTCATTTAAGGTATTTAACGTGACCTTTTTAAATCGATTGATAAAGGAATTTAGAAAACATCCTAAATTATTAATTGAAGTAAGCCCCACTTTTGTCGCTGTATTGTCTAACGCGCTACTTTCGCAGTAGACTAGACTTCCAATGACGGGGAAATTGAGATTAGAATCTCAATCGGGTGTACTGAAGGTGGTTTTCCAAAATGGATTTACACTCTCCCGCCACGCTAATGCGGGTACACTTACTATAACTATAACCTTCCTAGTCCATCAAACAATTATCATAATTAGTACAACATAAGCATATACCCTGAGTGGGTAGTAAGACGCGGTGCTAAAACATAATTGAAGCAAGGAGCGTTATTAATGCTAGTAATGAATAAGAAATGTATATTAAAAGTGGCGTTTAATGTCAATTTAAATTTAAATTAAGATTATGAGTGTGAGATATTACATTACATAAATAATACAATGAGGCACAATAAATAGGTATACCTGAAAAATGTAAACAATAAAATAACATGAAACACATTAAAAACTGAGGACTTAAAAAATGTATAATTGAACATTAGGAAAAACTTAGATTTATGAAGCTAATTTGAACTATCAGACTGAGTGATTAGTAATGAAATTAATATGATTTTATTGACTTTTTTAAATAATGTGATAAACTAATAAAATATGTCAAATTTATTAAAATATATTTTAAAGTCCAAGGATATTTATAAATTACAAAAATAATAAGATGAGGATTATATAAAGTTGTCTATAAATGTTCTCTAAAATTTACGGCTATAATTTTTTTTTACTCACCTACTAACTTACTAATTACCTAACTAGCTAATGTCGTGACCATATAAATGTCATCACTATAATAATATTATAAAGCTTTTTCCACGTAAATTAAACAATGTCCCCAGACCCAAATCCATTAAAAAAATTACAATTAACATCCCAAAGTTATATTTAAAAAAAATCGATAAAGGTTCCATTTGTTTCCATGAAGAGTACATCTGTCGTGTACTCCCCAGACTAATTCACAGCTATTACTGGGATAAAATTGACCAATCAGGGACCTTTGCTTCTGGTGGAATTATGGGGTTACGGTTTTTGCTACCAGGTTCTTGGTCACTTGAGTGGTCAGTCTATTTTCTAACGAGCTTGGCGTCGAGCCATGCTGGAGTTCAAATAGCAACTAACCATAAAATGGCTCAGTGAGTTCTAAAGGATAATTGTATAGTGCGTCTACCACGAAAAGAGATATTATCAGAGTAGAGTTATCTATAAAATTAAGATTTTTCTCAACTTTTTATTCATGTGGGACCTTTAAATTGAAAACTAAGAAAATACATTTTTTAAGAACAATATTTGACTCTCACCAGATTTCTTAAAAATAATTTTATATGTCAAGTCGTTTGATAGTGTCTCTATTACGGTAAAATAATAATAATGATGTTGTACCTTTTTTTTATCCCCAAGTCTTACTACCTGTTCGAGGCTATACGTAAATGTACTAATTACGTTAATGTTGTATGAATGAGGAAGGTTGAAAATAAAGGCGGTATACCCACATTTGCGTGCAAGAAGGGGGGGGGGGAACCATTGAAGAAAAAGACGTTCAATAAACCCGAATGAGATATGAACCCCAATCACCTTTTAATTGGCAGTCTAATCTATTGCGAGAGTGACGCCTTAAAACATTTTGGTATAAATTATTACTCTGAGGCATTAGACTTCCAAAGCACTTGGTTAGCGTTGACAGAAATGTCAGGATTCGAATCCCGGTTGTGTGAATCTTCCACACACACAATTTATCACGTTTTTTTTATATCCGCTAATGCTGGTGAATTTCTTCTAAGAACTGCTACCTGATTTCAAGAACGAAATTATTTGAACCTAGGTTAAACGATGTATGTACAGTGCAGTACATACATATTTAGTTTGTTAATCTGATTATAGGTTTAACTATGGTGGCTATTCAAAAGGTATTTTGGTTTGATAGTAATTTGATATCGTTTAAGTAATTTTAATTTAATATCCTAAGCATTAAATTGAGTATTGGGGATTACATTTTGACATCTATTGCAAGATTGGCGTTTTGAGCTGCGGGAATGAAAATTATTCTCTAAAAATATAATGTACTATTGAAAATAATATCAATGTGTTTTCTGTCATTTGATCACCTAGAAATAATTATCTAATTCAAATTCAAGGAGGAAATATTAAATATATTTCAAATTCAAACCCAACGATAATTTTTAATACTGCGGTAACGATAAGAACTACACATAATTTTTAACATGGTGTAATTTGGAGTTTTTGAATGGAGGGCACTACCTTTCACAGAAATACTTTACTTTACTTCCATAACTGTTTACAGCCAGTGGCCTGGAGCTGTTTTTTTTATTCAAGCCATGTATTTTCCACTACCGGCCCGCTAAGCCTGTTGTAACTTCATATGTTTTGTAATCTAACTTAAGACTACGACAGGCTCAACACCTATTCCCCGGCCATTAATTCTTCACTGTGAAAGGGTAAACCCACATCTCACCAACGATACATTTTTCGGCCATGCCAGGAATTGGCCCTAAGCTTACTAGAAGAGCACGCTACCAAATTAATTAAAGTGTGGAGCTGTTATTTGTCGTCACTCTCTGGCTCTATCAACTTGAATCAGGCGTGTGATTCTGTTCATCTGTCTTTAGAAGGTGTAAAATAGTTGATTTAATTCCGTTCAGCTATGTAAACAATAGGTCGAGCTGATCGGGAACGCGCAATAAATCGTTATGTACGGTACAAATTGTCACACGTTTACAACAATCTCAAGGGCATACATCAACCCCTAGCCTGCCAATCGAAGGTTTGGGGGAGTAGGGGGATGTTGTATAGTAGAATCGACATAGGAATAAAAAAATTATAGCACACACAGACTAAATGTCGCTTTGAAACCATGGATGAAATATTATATATATATATATATATATATATATTTAGATGTTTGTTATAACTTCAAGATATATATAAACGGGAAAGACATAAATGGGTAAATTAATATAAAACATATGCACAATATTTGAAAGATATTTGAAAGAGATTGATAATGTTAGTTAAAAGTTATAATACATTATAATTAGTAATATCTTGAAGTTATAACAAACATCTAAAAAATTCATTAACATATTAAAATTGTAGACATTTGATACAAATTACACATAAAACATTGCGTTTTTTAAACAATAGATGATGTGATCATACAATTTCTTATGTTTATATTAATGTGAAAGATTGACAGAACAAGTTATTAGGTTTTGATAAAATATAAAAAATTGAATTCCTTTCTTCTCTGTATTTTTCTTTTCCTTGGTTACTGCTACAAAGTTACTTATACGACATGTTTAGATGCTACGACGGCATCATCCTCAGGTCTGATGAAAAAGAATAAACACACCAAATGAAATCATTGGCTAAAACACAATGCGTTAGCCAATGTGGTATTATATGTAAAATTGGTGAAGTTTGATCAATTATAATATCGAGAAATAATACTTTTGAAATAACATATTTAACATATATTAAAACAATGCATTCCATGTTGTACGATTAAGGAAACTGATGTGAGAATTACAATTAACGTGTATAATAAAATAAGAGAAGAACATTCTGGAAAAAAGAAATATGCATATCTGATATCTGCTGAAATTGTGACACTTGGTCCAGAATATGAACAAAAAAAAATAGTTGTAACTTACGGAACTATCAGTTAATGTTCTTTCTTTAGCGATATAACTATATTTGTTTGTGCACATTTTGATTTGTTTGTTTATTTTTTGCTTTATTTTTCTGACTACCCCTTCAGGCTATACGCTTATGTTCTGATTACGTTAGTTATTTTATGGATTAGAATAGTTATATTTATAGCAAGTGTACTCGCATTTGCATGGAGGCAGAGTGGAATTTTTAAAAAAAAAAACCACCCTCACAGTACACCTGACCGAGATTTGAACTTTGATCTCCCCGTCATTGGTAGTCTAGTCTACTGCGAGATTAGCACGTTAGACCACGTGGCCTCTGAAGTGGCTATGATAAAAGTTGGTATTAAAGAAAGTGTACCTGCATGTGTGTGAAACGAGAGTGGAAAACCAATTTTTAGCTTTATATAAAAACACGTATAATATTTATGGTAGCATTCTGTCGAGAAAATACTTTTTTGAAAATACAATCACTTTATTTCCCCCAATTAACACTGATGTAATTCTATAATATAATTTATTGGTGTTATATTATAGGTATTTAGATGGAACATATAAAGTTACAGATAAATATATCAGAACTGAAAGTATGAATATATATGAAAAAAATAAGTTTTTTTGGTGACGTTTGTAACTGTTTATCTAAGTGGAATCCTGTTATTATAAAACAACATGTAAATATGTTATCATAGTTTGATTGACAAATGTGGGGATTGTGATATGAGGACAGGGCGGTTGGTTGAGTGAAACAATGCTCTAAAACATGGGCGAAATGGTCAGACATGGACGACATGGGTGACACGGGCGACATTCTAAGACATTCTAAGACATTCTAAGACATTCTAAGACATTCTAGGACATTCTAAGACATTCTAAGACATTCTAAGACATTCTAAGACATTCTAAGACATTCTAAGACATTCTAAGACATTCTAAGACATT
>CABEEJ010000538.1:161049-178627 GCA_901482245.1 Timema douglasi
CTCTCTCTCTCTCTCTCTCTCACTTTTTCACACACACACACACACACACACACACACACACACACACACACACACACACACACACACACACGCAAAATAACCTAATCTTATTACATTATTAATATTATTATTTTAAAGACAGTGGCCTGTTAAATATCAAAAAGTGACTGCTGCGATTCCATGACCTTACATAATAATATATAAAAGTAGATTACGTGGTTAACTTTTCTTTATTGAGGTTATTCCCAACACGTTTCTTCTAGTGGCATGACTAAATGGTTATTTGGAGGTTGGTAGCTCCCATATAGTGCAAAATAGATGGAAACATTTCCGTAATTGCCAAACAATTCAGTGAATGACACTACTTGCTGGTAGGTCTATTCTTCATCACATCTTGAACCACTCTTTTTGTGTGTGTAGACCTACATTTGTTTGATATCAGTGTGTCACATTGAAACAAGCACTTCTAGTGGGGAGATAAATATATACTTTATGGGAGTGAGTGTGAATAACATAGAATCATAAAAATTAGTTTATGTTTTCTCAATCAACATAATAATTAATAAAAAACTAGAATTAAAATCCGTTTGGTGTCAAAAACCTCATTAAAAATTTATATAAAGTAGTCAGAAAGGAAGCGGGGGACGACGGGGGATCAACACCCCTCACCTCCATAAATAACCCGACCCATGACGTAGTGGTCAAAGCACTTGGCTAAAAGTCAGGTGTCCCATCTTCAATTACCGGATGGTACCATTGGTATTTATTCAGGAATGAGAACTACTCCAACGGTCACCAACGTTTGGTTAGTTAGTCTTAAGTCAGGTTTAAGTGTTTCCACTGGTTCAACACCCTTATACTCACGATCACCCTCATTTCATCGGCGACATGGAAAGAGCCTCCACAGAAAGGATGTACGATTAGTGCATTCGGACGTTGCTTGGGCAACGGTACATTAGTACTAGCTAATCTTTCCACTACTGGGATACGATAGTTACGCTGACGTGATATATATATATATATATATATATATACTCTCAACAATTCTAATGCAAATTCATAAATTAGGACTAAATAGATCAAGTTACACTATCCAGGAAAATAAATTAATAGAATTACCAACATTTACAAAAAACACAAATTAAAGGTAGCCTTAAGCACTAATAATATCAAAAAATATATCACAGCTATAACCTAAACAAAACCAACCAACATGAAAAAATAAATGCATTTATCAAATCACCTGTGATTGCAACAGTGTATACAATCTGGGCTCAAATTTCTACTAGATTTTCTGAAAACATGCTTGATTTCAAATATGACAGGAACAAATCAACATTTTCTGAACACCTCAAACACTCAGGACATCAACCCAATCTAAAGAACAAAAGTATGAAAATAATTTATAACACCTCAAAAGGCTCAACAATGAACACAGCCGAAAATATCTTTATTCAAACTGCCTTATTAAATAACAAAAATGTATTGAATGAACAAACAACTTTTGAAAATCAAATACTTATTAATACCCTCAGAAAACTCCCTCAACATACCAAAATAAAAAAACCTTCATGCCTGTCTGCACCCGCCCATTCTTCCATAACTTCTAATTACATATTTGGGCTAGTGTCGAGAAGACTTGGACCTTTTTTCACTTACTTTTTTTGTCAATCTCTTTTCTAATCCAAGTAAAATATTTTCAAAAATGAAATTCAACTATTTATCTATTTACTATCTCATATCACAATATCTCAGTACACAATATCTTCCTAAATGTATAATATCTTTGACTTCTTATATTTTTTCCGAATGTACTTCTCTTATTTTATATATACACGTTAATTGTAATTCTCACATCAGTTTCCTTAATCGTACAACATGGAATACATTGTTTTAATATCTGTTATATATGTTATTTCATAAGTATTATTTTTCGATATTTTAATTTATCAAACTTCACCAGTTTTACATATAATACCACATTGGCTAACGCATTGTGTTTTAACCAATGATTTTATTTGGTGTTTTCTTCTTTTTCATCAGACCTGAGGATGATACCGTCGTAGCATAGAAACATGTATAATTAACGTTACAGCACTTGCAACAGTAACCAAGGAAAAGAGAAATACAGATAAGAAAGGAATTAATTGTTTCATATTTTATCAAAACCTAATAACATGTTCTGTCAATCTTTCACATTAATATAGACATACGAAATTGTATGATCACATCATCTATTGTTTAAAAAACGCATTGTTTTATGTGTGATTTGAATCAAATGTCTACGATTTTAATATGTTAATGAATTTTTTATATTTTTGTTACAACTTCAAGATATTCCTAATTTTAATGTATTATAACTTGTATCTAACATTATCAATATTTTTCAAAAATCTTTCAAATATTGTGCATATGTTTTATATTATATTACCAAATTATGTCCTTTACGTTAAGTTAATACAAATTGTACAACACAATTTCACTAAAAAATTGAAATGAATTTATAAATATTATATTTATTTATACATATATGTATATGAAATTAAATATATATAATTAAATATAAATATATATATATATATAATCAAATATAAATATGAATATGTATATAATCAAATATAAATATGAATATGTATATATAAATAATTATACATGTATATTAATATATAGATATGACCAGCTTTAAGCTATGGGTTTATAAATATACACATATACCTCCATAACTAAAAACTGGTTATCATAGCCCTACACTTTTTCAAACTTTCCGCCATTATGTAATTAACTTCACCCAAATAATTCATGTATTATTTATATTACTATGTAACATTTTATGTGGCCTGCACAAGTGGTGAACACGTACGGAGAGGGGGTTTGATTGAATCTCAGTCCAGTCAAGTCAATGGAAGAGTATATTTTCCTAAAATTGTTTTTATCTCTTCCTCCACGCAAGTGTGGATACAATTTACCTTAATATTTATTACCTTCCTCTATCATGCCCCCACCCAAACAATCACCACCCGCAATCCCCCACACAATTACACACAGCCACACACACACATATTTGATAGATATACTTAAGCATCAGACATATGTCACTTTATGACACATTCCGTTCTAAGTACATTAGGTTACCTCGGATTAAAACACTCATATTTCAAGGCTTAGAAACATTGATACAATTATTATTATTATTATTATTATTATTAGCACCGCGTCTTACTACCCGTTCGGGTTATACGCACTTACGCTAATGTGTAATGGTAGGGTGATTGTGAGATGAAATGAAGGACCTACAGTTTAACGTGGAATCCGAACCACGGTGGAGACCTGGCATTCCTCACATTCACAAGATGTCTTGTCAGAGGTGAAGGAAGGGTTTGGTAATCAGATAGATCTTTGCCGGGACCTGGGATTGAACCCCGGCCGCCAGCATAGAAGTCTGACACCTTACCCCTAGACCACCAGGTCACCTTGATACAAATAAATGTTATCAAGGGATTAAAAAAAATCTGAGTATTTATAAATTATACACGCAAATATCTAATGATATAAAAAACTTAAATTACGACGATCAATCAATAATTTAAACATCGTTTTAGTGAGAGACCATTTAAAAATAGGTTTATCCGTTAGAAATAATAATTATTCTTTACTTGCGTATAACCATAACGGGTAGTAAGACGCGGTGCTAATAATAATAATAATAATTGTTCTTTACTACTGTGAAAAGAAATGGTACGGACTTTCTTGCTCTATTGTTTAAAAATTGAGATATTTACTCAAAATTCGTAATATATGTGAAACAAAATAATATATATACTAGCAAACCCAAGCATAAATTTCACTATACTTATGTAAAACATTATTTGAGTCCCAGTTTTAAATTATATATTAAAAAAATAATATAATAATGTCCTCATTTGTATGTTTGGACAAATAAAAAGGATCAATATTGGGTCCACAAGGGTCAACACTTTGTACTAAAATTTTTATTCCGCTTAAAATTTTCGACATTTTATTAGGTGTTGCACATCTTCAGGTCTTCACAATGCTATTAAATTCCTCATAACTTTTGACCAATAAAAAATGAAAATATTGATTATTGAGTCTAAAATGTAGATAGATCATTGTTATTATTGTTATTAACTCAGCGTCTTACTACCCGTTTGGGTTATACGCACTTACACTAATGTGTAATGGTAGGGTGATTGTGAGATGAAATGAAGGACCTACAGTATTAACGTGGAATCCGAACCACGGTGAAGGCCTGGCATTCCCCAGATTCACAAGTTGTGATTAATACACGTTTTGTCAGAGGTGAAGGAAGGGTTGGTAATCAGATAAATCTGTGCTGGTACCGAGAATTGAACCCCGGATCCCAACACAAAAGTCCAACACCTTGCCCCTAGACCACCAGGTCACCTAGATCATTGTTGTACAAACATTTATCCTAAGAGGTTAATGGAAAAAGAACATCAAGTTTTTGAGAGACTTACTTATACTTAATTTATCAATGAGTTGGAAAAATATTACGTTAAAACTTGAGTAGTATCTTTTTAAAACTAAAGCTCACAAAATTATATTAATATACTTGTCAATATCTCAGAATCCATTGGTTTTATAAATGTATATTTCAAATGAAATGTTTTTTATTTTTAATAGTGTTACAATTTTGCAATGATAAGTTATTTAGTTTCTCAAATAGTTGCAATGATACGGATTTTTCCGCTCCTGTAAAGTACCCTAAAAGTCATCTTCATAGGAAAACGAAAATAGCCACTTTGTTTATAATCTTAATCAACACGTATACGAATTTTAATCAAAATTGATTGAGCTAATTAAAAAAAACAACGTTCTTTTCTATCTTTTCCCTTTAGTAAACTCATCTTAATTTTAGAGTTAGACAGACACACAGACTGACGAAATTGCAAAAACCACTTTTTAGGGTCATGAAAAGTTGACATCTATCAACATCTCGGTTTAGATTTTTTCAACGGTCGCAATATTTTGCCTAATTGTTGGAAAAGTTTCTCTCTCTCTCTCTCTCTCTCTATATATATATATATACACATATATATACATATATATACATATATATACATATATATATATACATATATATACATATATATACACATATATGTATATATATATATATACATACATATATATACATATATATATATACACACACACATATATATATATATATACATACATATATATACATATATATATACACACACACATATATATGTATGTGTGTGTGTGTGTATGACTTGAAAATGATGTTTTATAAAAATATGTTTCAATTAAATCATCTTTATTATAAATAGCCCTACATACTTAAAATAGTGAGTAATTTCATATCGCAAAGAGTTATTGAGATAGGATGAAAAAAGGGAGTTTATGCATCAGACTGGAACACTTAAAGCCATTTAAAGAAATTGATAATAGCCATTTTGTTTGTAGTATTTATGAATGTTTAGAAATAAAATTTAATATAATTGACTTTTTCTCTTTTCTTCCTTCAGTAAACTACCCTTAATTTTAGGGTTAAATATCTAATTCCAAAAAAATTTTGAGGTAACTTTATGAAAACTCCAGATACCAATTATCATCCCAAGCGGCGGGGAATAGTTTCGGCTCTAGCCCAAAGTATAGACAGATGGCATTGAAAAAACAACTTTTTTGTTTGTTTTTGTTTCAGGAGGTCATGAAACGTCGACTTTATCATAATCACGAGTTCAATTTTTTTTTGACGATCAATTTCTCTCTGAAGTGTCGAAAGACGGTATAAAAGTTGAGATTACTATATGTTGTGGTCAACTTATTTAGTTGTGGAAGATGCCACTAGATGTGGTTGTTGTTAATAACGGGTGTGGCTTTCCCCATCCCCTTTAACTCTTGTTGATGGGTGTAAAACATGTATGATGTGTTATTAGATTTGTTTAACTGCTTTCTTAACTCGTGGAGCGGCTGAATGTTCGACCATTACACCCAAAGGAAAAATATCTTCCACCGAACCGCTTAATTATTTACACTAATCTTCCATGTTCGCTGTCTCTGGTGGACATTAGGGACTTAAGTCTAGGACCATGACATTCTATTACCCGGACCCATCCTACACAGCTATTATAAATATACTACTATAAGGCCACATGGCTGACTCACTCACTAACATTAATATTTACCCACTTCCAGATGTGCTAGAAACTTTAAATTTGGCAAACTTCTAGCTTCTAGCCTATAACCAACGGGCGAATTTAAAAAACATGTTTTTTAAAACTTTTAACCCCAAATAAATTCAAAATGGTGGAGCAACTTTAAAGTCAGTGTTGACCTTTATTGGAGGTCTCTTGTGGCTAAACGGTAAGACCTATCATAAAACGGCTCTGGAATTACATTAGTTTACATTCGCTTGTAAATAAAACCCACTGGGGGTTTGGGGTCGGAGCCCCCAACAAGCAAAGTGAGTTTTATATCTAAAATAAATAACCTGCCTCGGTGGCGTAGTTGGCTAACGCGCTTGTCGTGTTGAGCTCGACCGCTGAGGACGGGGAGATCGAGGTTCGAATCTCGGTCGGGTGAACTGGGGGTGGTTTTTCCTAAATGGTTTTCCACTCTCCCTCTACGCAAATGCGTGTTCACTTCCTCTAATTAAACCTCTCAATTCATAATCCATTAGAGTAATTAGTACTTAAAGCGTATAACCCGAACGGGTAGTAAGACGCGGTGCTAATTATTATTATTATATCTATAATAAAGGAGTCACAAGGTGACCACTTGTTCACCTACCGAGGTAGGCTTTTTTTTATAATACCATAGTTTTCATTCATAATGTGTCCTTTGTTCCTCTGGTTATTCAAGGTGGTCCTTCGTTTGTGCTTATTGCCTTAACCGCTTTCCCACTGTGTTTAGAAAATTAAACTAAATATATTTAATGTATCAATACTTTAATTTTTTTTGTCATACAAGTTTTTTTTGTTACTAAATTTTTCAAAAATACGAATTTTATCTCGCGTTCCATTTCATCCTAACTTAAGAGAGAAATCATGTTTCGTAAATTTGTGTTTCAATAAAATATAACATAATACTTATTAGACTAGTTTGTAAATATTGAACGCATGAACAGAAGGCCTAATATTTATTTAATTGACTAACATCACATAAATTTTATTCTTGTCTCAAAACCGAGATCAATGAACCACTGGACATAACAACTCTGACACGATATTGATAATAACGCAACGGGTAATGCATTATACAGTTTTTTATTCCTTTAAAATGATGTGAACATTGTTCTTTTTGTCAGGTTATCTGTCGATTGGGATCCATGCCAGAACAGAAAATGTTACACACTCGCTAATCTCGCTATAAAAAAAAATGTGGTTGGCTCCAAAAGAGATGTGGGGGTGACATCTCATAAATTAGCCAGCAGTGCGGACTGGTGTTGCCATCTAGTGGTGAAACTATAAACACCTACTTGATCACGATCCTTAAAAAAAACATTTTTAAATCAATTTCAATTTGCTCAGCAATACTCTTTTTTCTTGCTACAATTTTGTATTAGGCCTTTACTTTGGTTTTATTTCGCTATTCTTGTTTTTTTTACCGTTGTAATGAAAGGAAAAAAAACAAACGAGAACATGATGAAAAAATAACCATTAATAAAAAAAAAAGGGTTTAACATTATTTTATTAGGACCAGACAATTAATTAACACTAGATTAAGACAAGCGAGTAAAATAAAACTAAACGAGAGAGGGAATTATAGATTTATGTTCTCATGCTTTGAAAAAGAAATTCACTAACAAAATAAATACAAATAAAAATTAATCGTGTGAACAATATTTTATAGAATATAATATAGGAATTCAAAAGATAATAATTATAAGGACCAAGAAGAAATACAAATATTATTGTATGAAAATGGTAGTTAGATTACACACCACCACCATCGGTGAATGATTTTTATTTTTCCTCCACAATTTATAAGATTGATAAAGTTCTAGTAAAATTCTATATTAAGTTTCCATCCAAGTGAAAGCAAGCAAATATTTAATGAAGGTTTGTATCGTTTCTTCTCGCCGAATAGCAATGAGGTCAGTCATTAAATAATGCGCATAGTTACGGAATTGCACCTCTTATAAAGCATCTGCTCTCTAAATGCTATCTCAAATTGAGATTTTTTTTTGTCCCTTTTAAAACCAAAAGAAATAAATTTACTGGAAGGAACTGATAAAGAGCATCCAGTGAGTTGGCTCTTGATTTAATGAAAGTTCTTTCTTTGAACTCTTTAAATGAACAATACAAAAGTCTTTAAATGGATTTTTATTTTTTTGTATTCCTTAGTTAAAAGTTTAGAATACCTCTTTGAAGTAATAACAAATATAATGTTTGTATGATTGAGATATATATTGTTTAACGTTTTAATCGACTCATTTAGTTATGTATAGTATTTAATTTAATATATAACATAAGGGGTGCGATGCTACGAAAAAATATACCTGCTTCTAAAATTAAGAATTAGTCAATAAAATTATTGATGACTATAGTAGTCATTATTGATTATTTTTGAAATTGTGTTATTTTATACATTACAAAATAATGTTCATGTTACGCAAATCTGAATTAGTTAAACAATTGAATGTTGTGATAAATTGCAATAAGACATTTAATAAATCAGATTTAACGCCAAAAGCTACATATATTAAATATGTAGAGTATGATTTATTTATTTATTTTCACAATAAGACAATTCTCCTTCAATCGTTCTATGTTACAATGGTATTAGCGTAACGTGTGAAGTATTCTTCTTTCCATGCTCTCAGCTTTGTTGTCTTTTACATTTCAGTGAGTCTGAGAAATATATTTTTAATTTCCTTCCCTACCCCTCCCACATAAAATATAGAGTTCATTTAATACATTTTAATGATTTTAACTGTCGAATGTTTAAAGAGAACGAAGATAAATATATCTCTTCGAGATGCTAAGTTACACTTGTCCGATTTGTCTGATCGAGAGTAAACATAAATAAAAAGGGTTTTACAAATGATGACATTTGTCGAGAATGTTCCTCCACTCCGTATGACTTAACCTAGTTTCACGATTCAAAATAAGAAAACAAATGGTGGATTATTGAGGTGACACTTGAACATGGCATGACTATTTCTTGTTTAAATTGTGGTGATAAACAATACCGTAAAGCGAGTTGGGTAATAAATGGTACAAATATAGAGTGATGTATGGGTAGTAATACGGAAATCGATATCGGCTCTTGAGATGTCTCCACGATGAAATGAAAGCTGTTGTCTGAATGTCTGTCAAGATTTGATTTCTTAAAAGCATTCACTTTGTTGATTTATTTGAATAAATACTTGCAAGAGAATATTTATATGTAGTTTACATTAAAAGGTAAATGTATATAAAAATTATTATGTTAGGGTTACCGATGTCATAAAAAATAAATTGTACGTCGTACCACAAGGAAGTTCTCTTTTATTTACCTTAAATGGAAGCATTTACTTAAAACTCATACGACAAAATGTAAAAGAGAGCATGATATTCCATTAAAAATCATAAATAAAATAAAATTCACTGTTACTTGATCATATTGATAAAAAAAGTAGCATACTGTATTTGTTCATCATGGAGCATATCAATTAATTTACCAGACTTCAATTTAAAAAAAAAACACATCTGCAATGTAATATTATATCTCAAATAAAAGTTTCTTATTTTTTATTGTAATACAACATTGAAAAGCTAATTTATTTAGTATCTCTAAGAGTTTCGTAGATAACAAGATGGAAATATCAGCTTATGTATAGTAACCACTAAGTAATTTTTATGTACAGTTTGAGGCGCAATTTTTTTTGTAATATTAAACTGCAGATAGTTCGAATTTTAATCAAAATCGTTATTGCTAGTTTCGAGAAAAATAGATTTTTTTGTCTTTTGGCCCTTCAATAAATTACCTTTAATTTTAGGGCTGGAAATCTAATTACAAAAAAATTCTTCAGGAATACCTTATAAAAACCTCAGATACCAATTTTTAAATCACTTGGTAAAATACTTTCGTCTCTAGGCTGAGAGACAAACAGACAGTAGCTCAAAAACCAATTTTACGGGTTCAGTGAGTCAATATCCATCACAATCTCGAGGTCGATATTTTTATAATCACAATAATTTCTCTACCAGAGGAGTCGCTAGAAAATAAAAAGGTAGTTGAAGTATCTAAAAAATGGTCACACAAATCACAAAACGGGGAGCTTGCTGTGGGATTTACTACAAAACTTGTTATGCGAGAAAAGGGATATAAAATTTTCACCTATGTATGAATGTGAATAAATGTATAGTTTTACATTTCATTAACATTTCACCCCCTCGAGTAGACGACTGGTATAAGGCGTCAATCACATGTTGGGCTGACCTGCCGATGACAAGGAAATCGGGGCTCGAATCCAGATCAGGTCTACTGAGAGAGGTTTTTCCTAAATAATTTCCCACTCTCCTTCCACGCAAATGTGAGTAACTGATCTCCTAAATACTTCCTTCCTTATCCCAACCCAATTAAAGTAAGTATAATACATACGTATAATATGAGCAGGTAGTAAGTAAGACACGATAATATTACAAAATATCTTAAAAATAAATATTGAACTCCATAAATCAAGTCCATTATCATATTATTTTTCACTATGTTTTGATTTCCCCTGTTTTATTTTATTTAGAGCTATTTAGAGTGCACTTTCTGTACCGACTGATTATATCAGCACATGACGTATCGAATAACACCCAGCCATTAATTCATTACTTTAAAAAGGAAACCTGCATTTCAACAAAGATAATCTTTTAAGACATTCAGAGAATCGAACAAGGGACTTTTGGTTCAGTACGCAGACACGCTAACGACTGATATATAGTGTCAGATTTCCTCCAGTTATCACAAAAATGGGATAAGGATGAGGAAGGTAGCATTCGTAGGAAATTTAGCCCCATTTTCATTAAAGGAGAGTGGAAACAAGTTATTTAGGGAAAAACAACACAACAGTAGTCATTGCCCGGATTCGAACCCCGATATCCCAACGAGACTAACTTAATTTTTAAGTTCTACTAATGGGTTTTACACTTTTATGTAACACAGTATATTTAAAAAATATAGACATGGATATATTTATAATCTTTGAGAAGTATGCAACTTAATACATTTACTTTGTTAATATAATTTATTTAAGTGTACCCCCACATAAACGCATACATGATATTCTATTAATTAATCGGACAGAGCAACATGTAATTACACATTTTCCAATCAGTTGTATAAAAAACAATTTAAAAAAATTGTCACAGTGTGCACTACCAACACAGTTTGTCACTCTCTCACCCCCTTTTTTTGTTTGCCTTTGACTTTCCAAATCAGCTATCCGGTTCGTTATTTTATTGAAATTCTAGTGAGCTGTCCTTTAACTAAACAGAGATGGAAATGTCAAGGTATATCTGGAGAGTGTTGCTGTAGGGGAGGAGTAAAGAGGAGGAAAACATGCCTTTGTTTAACTCCGTCGATATTGGTTGGGGGAGGGGGGGGGTGTCCTATGGCTCGTAGGATCGATCTTCCATGCCATTGAAAGCTGCCAATTAATTTATTCTCGCAATACACTACAACCCTGTGTGTTTAACAGAGATAGGTTGGCTGTAGAAAATGGCGAGAGGGGATAGAGCTATGAGGGACTCTTCTTACCATCAAACGAGCTACATATACACAGTTACTTCCTCTTGTTCACATAACACCCCCTCCCGGAGTGATGTTAGGGGTAAAAGGGCGAGTAGTAAATTCTCCAGGGAATGGCATCAACAAAAAAACAAATATAAAAGTGTATCCAAAAAAAGTTATTGGTTTCATCAGGTAAAAAAAAGTAAATAGAAATCTTAGTTTACTAAGGACCGAGGTAAAGCAATTAAAGAAGTAATTAAATATATGAAGGTATTTTTTACTTTTTCTTAAAAAAGAATGAATGTGTTTATCGCACGGAACTGGCGTAGCATTTACAGACATAAATAGCTTAAAATAAAAAAGTAAATTGCTTGCTTTTTAATATTAGAATGAAGCTTCACCTTAGGAAGATAAATTAAACAATTTTTAATATCCTCTTGAGTGTTCATTAAATTTCATTTCAACCAAGTGTTAGAGGAAATGAATGACTTGCTTTTTATATTTAATTATTTACTTCAATTTAATTTTTTAAATATTGTTAAATACATAAAATAAATACTAAAATCTATTAACTGATTTGTATTGAAAGTGAAGTAGACATATACTACACGATGTGAATTTTTGCTCATATGTGTTTATATGTTTCATTAGTAGAGGTTTTTGAGTTGATATTATAAATGCTAAAATATTTCATTTAAAATTAAATTTTCTTCTTTTTATTATTAGTTTCTCAAAGAGTCTTAACCGCTCGCAATGTTTTTTAATCTTGATGTAAAATATCAACATTAATACAACTTATAATTACGTACATTCAAATTATGGTCTTATTTTTATTTCTAACTTCAAGAAATTAACAATGAATTCAAACAAAGAGACGATTTATCCCCTTTACTATTTAACTTTGCGCTTAAAGATGCAGTTAGTTCCTTGAAAGAGAACACTGGAAGTCTGATATTAACTAGCACGTTATTGTTGACCTATTTAAATGATGTAGTAAATTTACTGGGTGATAATGATGTGATGGTTAAAAGGAGTGCGGAAATTTCATCTAGAAATAGTAAAGAGGTAGATTTAGGAATAAATGTGAAATTTCGAAACCAAGTATTCAAAAGGTATAATATTGGTACCGTGTGTTTTGAATAAATTGACAAATTTAATAAGGCTTACTTAAAAATATTATTATTGTTAGCACCGCATCTTACTACCCGTTCGGGTTATACGCACTTACGCTAATGTGTGATGGTAGGGTGATTGTGAGATGAAATGAAGGACCTACAGTTTAACGTGGAATCCGAACCACGGTGGAGGCCTGGCATTCCTCACATTCACAAGATGTCTTGTCAAAGGTGAAGGAAGGGTTTGGTAATCAGATAAATCTTTGCCGGGACCGAGGATTGAACCCCGGCCACCAGCCTAGAAGTCTGACACCTTACCCCTAGACCGCCAGGTCACCACTTAAAAATAGGAATGTAAGTCAAGAGGGGGTCAAAATCAGAATTCATGAATGCCATGCTTTATATTATTCAGTTTGAAATCTGTATTTTTCTCACCTTTTGTCTCAAAATATTAAGCTCTCAATACACAAAACCAACCGGTGTTCTTCACGTATGTGAACAGTGGTATCTCACTTTGAAAATAAATTGAGTATTTTAAAACTTAGTAACTAGAAACATATTTGGGCGAAAGATGGATGTACAAACAAGAGAAAAAAAGAAAGATACATAACGAAGAACTTGATATATTTTATGCATCCCACACACATAATCAAGGCGTGGACGCTCATGTGGGAGGAGGGGGATCACTGAATGGTGGGCTTACGTTGTGGTGGCCATGAAAGTTAGAGTTTCTTAAGTTTATAAAGCTATTTAATTAGATAGATTCAAGGAAATATTTAAAATCAAGTACACAATGATGAATATTAACGTTTTATGTACACTCAAAAAAAAAAGAGCTAGTCTTACAAAGCTGTCTGTGCCCGGGGATACATCAGAAACGATTTCATTTCGTCCAAATTTGGTATTTAGATATTTTGTGGTCATGTCTTGAGGATTAAAAAAATTCTCTCATTCTGTGGTCAGAGTTCCTGGCTACATATCCAAAGGTCACGGGTTCAATACCCAGCACTTTTAGATATTTTTCTGTGAAACAATGGATCTGGAACGGGATCAACCCAGCCTCGTGAGGACCAATGAGGAGATACTTGAATAAAGTAGTGGTTCCGGTCTAGAAAACTGAGATTAACGGCCATATGGTTAATTATTATGATCACATGACCCCCTATACACAAATTTGAGCACTATCTTCGCCAACATACGTTGGCTGCTTCGTCATTATAGATCTATTGCGGGCTATAGCCATGCAGATTTTATTAAAGGGAGATTTTAAAAATTCAATTTAAAAAAAACTGAAATGTAAGATTCTGTTGGTTATATTTTATAAAGGCACAGCTTTAAGCAGACGTACCATACCAGGCAAGTGCAAATATATTCTATTTACAGGTCTACAGGTCAGAGGTCACAATCAACCTCTCTTCATCACTTGAGAAGGAGACATTAACTCACACTTGGATCTATAGGACTAAAGAAAGGATCAGGAGGGCAAGGGGGTGGATTATTAGATGACCTCACAACCACACAAAGGGAGTTATGCTGTTTCCTAATTGTTAGGTTAGAGCAGAGTTACACAACCTTTTTGTACCTTAGAGCACATTCAAAACTAACGGTAGTGCTGCAGACACTAATTACTTTTTCAAGCAAAATTTATTAACTCCTACCTGGCTCAGAGGTCAGCCTCAACGCTATACACACGGCCGGTCACTGCCGTGTTAAGTTTCCAACAGCTATTGTGACGTCACATGTGGTTGTGGGTAATACTCAAGGCCGTAGCCATGGGGAGATTGGGGGTTCAACCCCCTCCAAGTTGACAAAAAAAAAAAATTAAAAAAAAAACTGCTTTATTTACGGTTTTAATAAGACCAAAATAAAGACACAACGGACTATTTAACTACTCGCCACCATTTTGGTGCTTGGGTACATTTAAAAAATTTATATTTATTCTGTGTTTACTCAGGCGACAAAGCTGGGTAGACCTATGTCAAGATATTTACAAAGTTAATAGGAAGTATTAGCATGGTATTAGTGAGTAGAATGATAGTTCCGAATTATAAAGCACACTTTGAAAATGAGCCGGCAAAGAAAGAGGAATAAGAGGGAGGGATTGGAAAGAGGGGGGCTTACAATCACCAACTTTTTGAGAACAGCATACCTGGAGATAAGCACAAACTTGATTTTTATTGGAAAATAAACAGATTAAAATTATTAGTCAAGACCTTAAAAAGTGGCGGGCAGATGCTAAATGCTCGGTGGGTGCCATGGCACCCGCGGGCATAGGGTTGGGGACCCCTGGCTTAGAGGATGTTGAGAATGGGTCAAGGGGGGCTTAGAGGTACACCCTCTCCTCCTTACTCAACAGACCATCAAATAATTATTTATCCAGGGAAATCAAACCAGGAAATATATGAAGTGGTTTTTGTGTTTAAAAAAAACTGGACCCAAGAACTCATTCATTGTTTAACGACGGTTCCGATACCTTACTTCATTCAGTCAGATGCGTGTTTGTCTGTAAATATGATTCATGTGGGTTCAATTCCTGTGAAAAATATATCAATGATGAAATGTGGATTTACCTTTACACAGTAATGAATTAATGGCCGGCGGATGGGTGTTGTGTCAGTTCTATAGGGTGAGATGGAAACAATTAGACGATCTATACTGAAAGAAAGTGATGGAAAATGTGCTGAGGTTTGTCTAGCGCCCGGTAGAGCTCCTCTGAGAGATATTATCTTCAAAAAGTGAAAAAGTATGGTATGTAGTTTGCTTTTATTTAGCCAGAGAATATTTACTTTTCAATTAAAATGTTAATTTTCAAGTTACTAATCGTGTTATTGTTTCGGGCCCACCCTGTAGATATGAGTTAGTTTATATATAATCAGTCAGTTCAAAAAGTGTATGTTAAATACCCCAATTAAATTAAATTACATTTTACGACCGAATTAAATAAGGGAAGTGTATAGGAACCGTGTTCAGACGCGGAAGTGTGTAAGTTTTTTTTAAAACTACAAGTGAACTAAAGTTGCTGTGAATTTTGGGGAATGCCAGGCCTCCATCATGGTTCGAATTTCACGTTAAACTGTAGGTCCTCCATTTCATTTCACAACCACCCAACCATTACACATTAGCGTAAATGCGCATAGCCCAAACAGACGTGGTGCTAATAATAATAATAATAATAATAATAACTAATTTTTGCACTAAAAACTTTAAAAAAATGTTCAAGATCCCTGGTCTAAGCCATCAATCTGGTATTATACTAGATTGTCGGGGAAGATGATGTTAAAGTTCGAATTTTGAATGAAGGAACTGTGGTTTATTTTTCAGTGCGATTTATGACTACGGTAATCCCATTCTCTCATCACAATAATGCCGGTACATTTTCTTTTTAAGCTACCTTCCCCCCCCTTGCCCATTAAATTAAGAAATGTAATAATAATAATAATAATAATACTTAGCACCTCGTCTTACTACCCGTTCAAGTTATACGCTTAAGTACTAATTACGCTAATGGGTTAGGAACTGGGAAGGTTGAATATAGAGGAAGTAAACCCGCAATAGCGTGGTGGGAGAGTGGAATATCATTGAAGAAAAGCCACCACAGTTCACCCAAGTGAGCTTTGAACCTCAACCTTCCCATCCTCTGCACTCTAGCTGGACATGAAACCAACGCGTTCGCTAACTACGCCACCAAGGTGGGTAATTAAGTAGATTAATAACGTTGATGTTGAAAATAAAATTTAAAATGTACACACACACATAAATAAAATCAATAACATCGAAAAATATAGTGTTATTTATCTTAAATAACAATATTATATATCAGTTAAAGCTATGATTTTAATATAAAAGTTTTGTTTTTATATATCATATAATATAAATATAAAGATAACTAAAATAATACACAAAATAAAAGTAAATTAACATTTGGTACAAATAACTGTTTACAATTAATATTAATTAAAATGTGTCAATAGCTTACACCTGGATACAAGTTCGATTCACATGTCCATGTATCATATTTATGCATTTATATCTACATGCATGTGTCATTTTTATATGTATATATTTATATATATGCATGTATACAATGCATGGGTCATTCTTGTGTATATAATAGATGTATACTTACACATATGACACATATGACACATGAACATAGAAATCAAACCCGTATTCAGGTGTAAGCTATTGACACATTTAAATTAATATTTGTAGAACGCAGTTATCCGTAAAAAATGTTAATTTCATTGTAATGTGTTTAATATTTTGGTCAAGGTGATAATTTGAAAAGTAGGCCCAAACCAAATTCTAATTGTTTTAAGGGCCAAGTATTACTATACGCTCGAGCAGTACCATATTTTTTTGCGTCCACTGATGCTGGTCATTTATACGCTACTGTGCTAGTGATGTGTAAGGTAGAATTCAAATTTAGAAAAAAATTAAGTACGTTTTCGTGACCGGAGAGTGGGAAACAATAAAGAAATAACCCTCTCAGTAGACCTGGTTGGGTTTAACGCCCTGAGCCTAACGCCACTGTAATATCAGATGAGACGACCTCTACGTCCAAGTCCACGCACTCATCGATCAGGGTATTTTCTTTGAGGTCTTTAAGTGTGAACAATTCAATTTTGTTAATTAAATACTAATTATACTAGTATGATGCCACATGGCTGAATCGTGTTGAGCTCGACTGCTGAGGACGGGGAGATCGAGGTTCGAATCTCGGTCGGGTAAACTGGGGGGGGGGGGGG
>CABEEJ010000538.1:187249-229505 GCA_901482245.1 Timema douglasi
GGGGGGGGGACATGTGATGTTACATTTAGGAAATTACTTCTCTGTGGAACTGTGTGTCCTTCACATTCAGAATGGTTTCAAAATGTTACACCTTAAGTATAGAGTGGAATTTTGTTTCTGCTTTTTTTTGGTAGAAGTTAATAATCTTATGTTCTTCCCCCTAACCCTAAATTAAATGTGTCTTGTCTTTGTTAATATAGGACCAAGCATTCAGAGACTACTCTAGCATAATTTCAATGTTTACTTCCAATTTCATAGTTTAAAAAAAAAAATATATTCTGAAAATTGAAAAATGACACCTTGACACGAGAATCAAACACAGGACCTTTGACTCTGCCTTAAAATATGAGTGAAAAATGACTCTGGCCACTGGACTATTCTTGGATAGCTCAGTGGTTAGAGAATTGGTGCACTGTGCCCGAAGGTCCCAGGTTCGATTCCCGTGTCTAGGTTTCATTTTTCAATTTTAAGAATATGATATCTAGATGGAGTAATCCTCACTAAAAAGCATAAATAATAACTTTGGCTATTTGATTCTTTTTTAAATTTATCTAAGGTATTTAACGTGCACTTTCTGAATTGACACAAAAACCAGCCCTCGGCCATTAAATCAATACTCCGGCCCCATGGTGTAGTGGTCAGAGCACCTGGAAATGAATTTAGGGGTTTCGGACTTGATTCCCGACCGGTACTTTTGGTATTTTTTTCTCTTGAGATGAATTATCCCAACGGTCACCAGGGTTTGGTGAATTAGGCTTAGGCTAGTTTTAAGACACCCACTGTCCCACAACTCCATATTTGATATCACATCATCTCATAGCGGGTACGAGTAGAAAACCACCGTAGGTGTACCCTGGGCAACGCTCTGTGCCATCAGAGTGGCGAATAGTCTACATACAGACCTCTGAATTGGAATTGTCGTGTCACTCACGGTCAGTAATGCCATTTGCTAAAAATAAAAACAATAAAAACATCCATGTGGAAAGGGGAACCTACATACCACCACTGGTACATTTTTTTTTGTCTATGCTAGGAATCAAACCTGGCACCATTCATTAGTTAATAATAATAATAATAATAATACTTAGCACCGCGTCTTACTACCCGTTCGGGTTATACGCTTTAAGTACTATTTACTCTAATGGATTAGAAATTGGGAAGGTTGAATTAGAGGAAGTGAACCCGCACTTGCGTGGAGGGAGAGTGGAAAACCATTTAGGAAACACCCCCCCCCCCAGTTTCACCCGACCGAGATTCGAACCTCGATATCCTCGTCCTCAGCAGTCCAGCTCAACACGACAAGCGCGTTAGCCAACTACGCCACAGAGGCGGGTCATTCATTAGTTAATTAGACAAGTCACTCTAACTACTGAATTTCATAGCTGACGAATACTATCTGTGGACAAGTGCCAAGTGCGTTTAAACACGCATTAAACTTTGGTTGAGGTTGGTTAATAGGTTCAGGTTTGATTACTGGCTGGTTGTGCACTAAATATTGTTTATTCCTGTGCAATTTTTAGGGTTTTATTTTCCCATTCTCTCTCCACGTTAATGTGGGTAAATTTCCACTATGCTTTCTTGTTCACCCCTAGCCCTTTAATTAAGTTTCTACTCTTATATTTCCATTTGATTAATTTCTTTGTTTAGAAAGCTACAGAAAAACAACAAAAATCAGCCTCTTCGGTGGCCGCGTGGTCTAACGTGCCAATATCATGTTGAAGTTGACTGCCAAAGATGGGGAGATTGGTGTTTGATCCCAGTTGGGTGCACTGAGGGTAGCTTTCCTAAATTGTTTTCCACCCTCCCTCCATGAAAATGAGGGCGCATTTCTTCAAAATTAAGCCTTACTTACCTATAACCCATTAGTGTAATTAGTACATAGGCGTATAACCTGAACAGTTAGTAAGACCTGGTGCAAAAAAAAAATAATCAAAAATCATATACTTATGTTTTTTTAAAATATTATCACCACATCAGAGAACACATTTAGCTAACTCTTTTAACTTTACATTATTTGATCCTTAGGTAAATTTACTTACAAATGTGTTAAATCAAACAAATGAATAGGGGTGTGTGGAACTTCGAAATGTCGGTCAAAAGTCAAATCTTTCACATCGACTTCGATAGCTAAAATAGCCTTCGTAACTTTATAACACTTCGAAAGAAGAAGAAAAACTGGTTACATTATGAACCTATTTGTAATATATTCTTAAATAAAATACTATATTTCAATACATCATTTTTGAAATATCTACTAAACAAATATTTCAACAATGATTAGTATTTGGATGGCATATAAAATAAAGCAAACACAGATAAATTCAAATCTTTCCGCAAAACGTAATAATAGTGTTCTAACTGTTCTTTGTAGTTTTTTTTCTCTATAAGCCTTTCTCTTTACTTAGATGCACTTAATAGAGGATTAAAATATTAAAGTAATGCTATGTGACAACAACAAAAACATTACCTTTGACTTCGACTTTGCTTGGGATGTTTCAACATTCGTTTTGACTCCACTTCGTATTTAAAAAAAACACCTTAGCACGCACCTACAAATTAATGTAACATTTGTTTTTAGGAAGATTAAAATGCTTAGGGAAATTGTCAAGCAATATTAATTCAAAAATCGAACAAATTTTAACCCTGAAACCATAAATGAGCTCCCAACACAACATTAAAAATTATTTAAATCTTACTTGAACACTCTTGATTGAATAAGGTTTGCACTGGGCGTTCACTCTTACGGTAATATAGCAATCTTTAGCTATAAGATTTTTTTTATAGCTAATACACTTGAGTGCAGTTCATGTCCTTTTGTAAAAAAAAAAGTCTCCAAACATTCCCACCTTCCCCTCTTGCCAACCCGTCTAAGAAAACCTAGCCCATGACATGTCCGATCAGTATAAATATTGCATAATACTGTCACGGATGGACCTAGTGCCTTTTAAGATTTATTGCTTGACTCTGCTCGAGATCGTAAGGTTACCTAGACAAAGTTAAAAAGAAAAAACAAGCGGTGTTCCAGGATTTCATCCATTACAAATGGAATCCAGAATGAGGTGGGAAATTGGAAGGGATCCTGTTTAGTTATGCACTGAAGAAAATAATTAAACGATTCTTTGTGGGAGTATTAATACTTTCGGGAAAAAATAAATAAAATAGTAGTAACAGGGGTCGTAACTTAGGCAGTTATCAATTGTCTAAGGCATCACTCTAACAAAGGCCTAAACTGATGATGATCGTGAAAGTCAGGGTTTGAATACCCGTTGGACATATAAAGGGCTAGTTTTTCCTAAACAGACAGACGAAATGCTGAAAGATCAAGAGAAAACCGAACCTTTCTACACTCTATAAATTATATCTTATTTTACATAATCTGTGCTGCCCTTATTAATTTATTTTTTTAACTATGTAAGAACAATTATAATCAATATTCTACTACTTTAAAATTTTTTGGAGGAAAAAATAATAAAAATCTTCTTTTCGCCCCTGGGGAAAATATTGGAACCACTTCAATTCCTTCGCCTCTGGGCTGTCGAGGAGTACCTAGAAGCTACCTCTCAATCTCAGTCCAATCTCTCAACATGCTGTCGGCTGCTTGCCCGCTTATAGTCTTACCCAACCGGAAAATTAAACCCCCCGCAATTCCCCTCCCTCTAAATTTCATCCCTCCTCCAAAGGAAGACGTATAATATGGCCAGCGTATCCAGCCAGCTCAGGATACAGCCCTTCAGAACTGAATCTCATCAAACAACCAATATGTTTTTATATAGGCCTATTTAGACTTGGGGTGATCGGGGGAGGAGAAGAGGGGTGGGACGAGGAGTAGGTTTGTTGGTTAAGGTGGACGAGGTGGGATGATATAAAATGGTGGAGCTTGAATTGTTAAAACTACAACAATAACAAGTTATTCGACCAGTTTAAATGGTCGAAAGGTATAAGGCGTCACTTTCTTGTTATATTGGCGTGCTGGTGACGGGGAGAACCGGGTTATAATCCCCGGTTGGGTCTACAGAGGGTGGTTTTTCCACTCTCCTTCTACGCAAATGCGGGTATATACATACCTAATATCATACAGTTTCTTTTGGTATTTTAAAATATACCAGGTTACTAGCCTTGGTCGTACCCGCATCCATGGCAGTATTCGCTGCTTACGGTAAGGATGCTGTACCTATCGGTGTTGGCACATTTGAGCCAGTACTGTATATCACAAGTACAACCGTTGTTCTGTCTTACTCTGAGCGCGCTTGCACTGTTCCTACAAACCAGTACCCCTATTATATAGACTGCCTTGCCGGCCAGTATAGCGTAGCTAACGTCATTACCACTAGAAGGTAAGGCGGTGTACAGACACACCACAGGGCACTGTGGGTAGATTAGCTCTAAAATGCTTCCTTACTCATCCATAGCACAAAATAATAATTGTCATATATGCGTGTAACCTGAACAGGTAGTAAGACGCAGTGATAGTTTTTTAATAGATCACATTCCATATCAAGAATTAAAGTACTGTACTACTACTACTACTACTACTACTACTACTACTTTATTTAAAGTTATTTTATAAAGAGACGTACCAAGGAATCTGTTTTGTCTGGAATGGTTTGCCAGCGATGGTTAGGTCGGTGTTTGAATCCCAACCCAGGGTTATTGAAGGTAAAATATTTATTTAATGATTTTACATTATCCCTTCACTAGAATATTGGGTATATTTTCTCTGAATTACACTCTATAAGTGTAAATATATGAATAGCTGGGCCGGATAGTCAGACTCTAAGGCAAAGGCCATACATTATGCAAGACTTCAAAATTAAGTCTACGTTTGAGGAGTATATCTTGTAAGATAGATTATTTGAGTCATACTTTCTTCATTCTTTTCCTAGATAGAGATATTTACTAAAACTACTAAGATATGTGAAATGAATAAAATAGTTACAGAAACATTCCACAAGGGAGCAAATATAGAATAATATACATTTTTACGGAAACATATTGAGGGAAAAATAATAACTTTGTCCACAAAATAGCACAAACATGAATTTTCTTTATTTCAATTTAAACATTATTTATTTGCTAATATCGCAAACTATGTGTTTTATAAAAATATATTTAAACCCATATTTTCTATTTCTAATATTAATACAACCATTTCTCGGTCAGTTATTTTGTATTTCAAAGAATGGTGGATATATGAGAGAAACTCGATTTCATCTTATGTAAAGTGCCATTCTGTTTGTAATGTTAAAACAATGCTTAATTACGATATTTAATCAAAATCCTTTAAGACAATTTTGATAGAATATATTATTTCTCTCTTAACCCTTAAAAAACTTTCCTTGATTTTGGGGTTGGATAGATATTTATCTAGGCTGAGATACAGACAGACAAACATATGGCATCGCGAATACCATATTTTCGGTTTCAGAGGCCATGAAACGTCGACATTTATCAAAATCTCTAGCTCAATTTTTTTTATGTTCACAATACTTCTCTCTCCAAAGTGTCGACAGAAAGTTAAAGTACACTATGGCCATAAACGTCTTCAAGGTTATAATTACTGTAACACAATGTTTATAAGAAATTAAATGGTAGTTGGAAGATTATACAATTTCATTTTTTATTTAATATCAAGCCCAAAAGTATTTATTGCTGTCGAATCTTTTTTTAATAGCCTCTGATTTAACCAAAAGTTACAGTTGTAAGTTAAATTTCAAAAAGATTAAAACTATTTTTGAGTTCTTAAAATCATATAATTTAAACTACCAATTAAAAAAAATATTTTTAAGTAAAACATTTATTAAGTTTATGATAATTTTTTTCCCTACATAGTTTTTTGTTTGTTTAATCCATCTTCCGATTCTTCTTTGTTTATGGGAAGAGCTTACATCCGTTCCGTCATCTTCTTACCCTTGAAGAATTAAATACCAAACTAGTTTGTGATGTTCATCATCATAACAGATTTTAAGAAGTTTATTCATTAATTAAAGGGCAGAAGATACTGGGTCTAAATGTTTTCCAAAGATTAAAAACAAAGTTTGAAGAAAGATATCACAATAGGGATAGGATTGGAAGGAAATTAAAAATAATTTATCACAGGTTTGAAGTTTTTTAATAATACTTAAAACGATAATTTAATATTTTAACGATTTTGAACAAATCTAAAATAAAATATCTTATATACTCAAAATCAACTTCAATAGTTTAAATAAAATTTAACCAATTTCACTATTTATCTTATATAGATTAAAAAGAAATACTAATGAGTATGTAGTGGCAACTCGAAGACAAATATTAATAAAAATGTATTTAAACATTAACTTTGCTAACTATACATTAATTAATTATTTGCAACTATCTTTGATATTAAAAATTAAACAATATTTTAAAATTTGCATACACAAACAGCTATAAATTATTTATAGAAATATTACTATATTTCTACAGAAATTAATTAAAGGCTCATATATTCATAAAATACAACTCTCTCTCTCTATATATATACACACACATATACATATACGAGTAATTTCCTTAATATATTTTTTTTAAGAAAATATCTAAGCTGGGTGTTTTTATTTCATAAAAAAAGTTAGATATTTATGTATTCAAAAGACAAAATTTAATCTTCTATTCTCTATAGAAATAAAACTAATAGTTCTAAGTGTAGTGAAAACATTCAACTATTTATAAGAAAAAACCCCTAGAGATAAAACCCATACGCCCTGATCCCGAAAGGCCATAAAGTAGAGCAACCACTTGTCAAATAACATTATTTTTTTATATATATATTTTATGATACAATAGATTTTATTGTGGTCCGAAAGCCAGACAGAAAGTTAGTAGTGGCGTAATCCAAATTTTCTAGTGCGTGGGGTATCCAAAGATATAAAATGTCTTCTGCTACATACGTTAGAGTTTGTCAGGAAAACTTTGAGAAACAGCATATAGGTAAGAAAAAGTATGTCACATTTTAGTTTCCTCTTGTTTGATTTATTTCTTTAGTTGGTTGTAAATATAAAGGCATCCTCAAATCCTGTTTGAATTTCATGAAGTTGTGAAAGTCTCCAGTGAATTTAATTCAATGTGGCTGTAATCTTTTTTCTTGTATACAACTTTTATTTCTAAGCCCTAATATCAGAACGTGACATCAATGAATTGAAATTATTAATTTAGACAGAATGAGTAGTATTAATTTCTATATATTGCAACTCAATTCAATTTACTACAAATAATTTGCCTGCCAAGAATTTAAAAATTAATTTTATCCTATGTGGCTGAAATTAAGTAGTTGAAAAAACACTATTGTATAATCTTTAGGAGGAGCTGTATTATGCACGTCATAGAAAGCAAGGTTAACGGAAAGAGGAGCTTAGGAAGGAGGAGAATTCAAATATTAGATTATTTAAAGGAATATAAAAAAAATTCTGGGACCTGAAGGAGGAGATAAGAGGACAGGATGCATTGGCGGTCTTAAGTTCACTGACAAAATGACTGGACCTGTCGTGAGACAGAACACCTAGAATTAATAACAAATAAATATTAAAAATTGTTTCTATTTTAACCAAATATTTTAATAACGAGCGGTATACTGAATTCAGGTTTTAAATTTGAAATAAAACTAGAAACAAATAAAAAAATTAATTGAACTAGTTCTTTAAATAGAAACATGTTTGTAATGCAATTAAAACTATGCGTCATAATATATTAATTTATAGTAATCATCGTAATTTAAATAAATCCAATATTTCAAAAACATATATATTAATTATTATTATTAATACCAAAATAAAAACAGTGCATGGATAAATAATAAATCAAAAATATGTTTTCATTAGTTAAATTTTGAAGTTTATTGAATTCAAAAAAATTTCAAAATTTTTGTAAAGATCTACTTTGCAAGCCAAATGTTAAGTTTTGGGTTAAATATTCACCCCCTACTTTACCAAAAATTCCAATTTTATGATTAAGGGTCTTTTAGAAAATAAAAACTACAGCTTAAAGGCTAAATATTATAGCCCTTTATTATTATATGTATATTTTGCTAGCACCATGGCTTACTTACTACCTGTTCAGGCTATACACATAAGTACTCATTATAGTAATGAGTTAGGGATGAGGAAGGGTGAACTATTTAGGAAAAGCCACCCTCAGTACAGGCGATAGAGATCGAAACACGATCTTCCTGTCATCAGCAGTTTAGTCTAATGCTATAGTAGCACCTTAGACCATGCGGCCACCGAGGCGTGTGACTGAAAATTACCACACCCGTGGTATAAGGAGTAAAACTCGCAATAAATCTGGCCACCGATGACGAGAAGATCGTAGTTAGTAGCTCAGTCTGTTGCAATGCTTGTGGTTTTTCCTAAATCGTTTTAGATTGTCCTTACATGCAAATTTGGGTACATTTACTCTAAATATAGCTTTCCTAATGCCTAAAACCGTTAGCTTAGCTAGTAGATAAGCGTGTAAACCTAACGGTTAGTAAGACGCAGGTGACCTGGTGGTTTAGGGGTAAGGTGTCAGACTTCAATGCTGGCGGCCGGGGTTCAATCCTCGGTCCCGGCAAGATTTATCTAATTACCAAACCCTTCCTTCACCTCTGACAAGACATCTTGTGAATGTGAGGAATGCCAGGCCTCCACCGTGGTTCGGATTCCACGTTAAACTGTAGGTCCTCTATTTAATATCACAATCACCCTACCATTACACATTAGCGTAAGTGCGTATAACCCGAACGGTTAGTAAGACGCGGTGCTAATAATAATAATAATAATAATAATAGTAAGACGCAGTGGTAGAAATATATAATATATATTTAGAAATATTTTTTTATATATATTTAAAAGTAGAGATGGATAAATTTTTATATTTTTATGTGCTACAATCGTAATAGTGGAAAAATAATTTTCATCTCTCTTTTTCTGAACGTCTAATGCCAAGTAAGATTTTATTTCCCCTCCTCACCCTTGTGAGCGTCAACGGTCGAGCCGTACGTAATCCACGTTAACAAGCCAGGGCGAGAATAGTTGCTTTACCCAGGGTTTTATAGTCTCATAAACATGTACCGCATTATTATTCGAAAGAGTCACCTCAGTTTTATTCTCTTCCAAACGATGCTTGTGCAACACAGATAGCATGTAGGTTCCTCTTCCTTTATTTCATTACTTACATATGATGTTATAAAACTAAAACACAAGTCACTTCCTTTGTCACCTGATTATCACACGAATACTCTGTGCAAATACACTTGTGACTTGTTTTTTTTTATAGGGGTTGGTTTCATTTAGGTAGTTTTACTATAACGCGTGTTTTTACTACAAGCTTAACTTATAAAACGATCAGTAAAATAGGAATAGTTTTCTATAACGTGGTCCCAATCCGGCTATAGCATTATTTCCGATAGCGTCTTAGAGATGTTTGGCATAAATTACACTATACACACAATCCAGGACAACCATTTTTATGCCTCAAACACGCTATTAATTTTCTAAAATAATCTATAAATTAATTTAAATTTTACAGATATCTCTTTTAACTATAATCTTACACAAATTAAAAATATCATTATTTTATAACAAATGGCGGCACTAGCTCAATTTTGTTAAAATTTAGGTATTATTTCGGTATTTTATTTTTTTGACATTATTTTTATTAACAATAATATGCAGATAACAAGTAAAAAAAAGAATTATTAAATATGTCAAAATATGAACGAAAAATGATTTTTAATAGGTCTGATCTGTATTTACTTCCCTCTAACCTATTTTATCATTTAACAATAGTTTTATTTAACGAGATCTTTCGGTAACGCTACATTTTTATGGAGCGCAACTAGCACATTATAGCAAAACTCCCTTTATATACTAGTTACAATAATGTGCTAGGGACGAGGAAGGTTGCATTTAGAGAAAGTGTACTCCTAATTTCATGGAGGTTGAGTGGAAAACCCATTTGAAAAAAAAAAACCTTAGGTATATTTGACCTGGATTAGGACACCCGATAACCCCTTTATTGGCAATAGAATCTATTGTGAGAATGAAGCCTTAGACCATTCGACTACTCAAGTGGATCTAGTTAGTTAACTGACTTAAATAAACCTGGCATCTGTGGGCACGTAGGCTGGTTATCAGGCTCGTCGAATCATGCTTTCCTTTGATATATTGGTTGGGACTTTAATTACGGCTGGTTTTTTTTTTCCTAAATTATATTTCACATTCTCTCTTCGTAAACTTGGGTACATTTTCTAAGAATTCCACCTTCCCCATCCCCAACCCATTATTGTAATGATCGTCGTCACGTTTGAGTTTGGGTTATCCATACGCAAATTAAATTTATGTGAGGAAGATACAATTTAGAGGAAATATACCCGAAATAGCGTTGAGGGTGATAGGGAAACAATCTTACTAAAAACAAATTCAGTTCACCTAACCGGGATTTGAACCCCAATCTACGCGTCATCAATAGTCTAGTTTGTTATGAGAGTTAAAATAAAATTGTTTCCGTAATTTATCCCCCAGTCTACGTTTTATCATAACTCAATAAAAACACAATTGTGAAATACTCAGAAACTTCTTAAAAAAGGAAGAAATCACAGACAAAAGGTAGACAATAAGATATAGTAACCAAAAATTGACAAGTGAACTTTATAGAAACACATAAAAGAAAAAAAAAACATTTCGACAAAACAATTGATTTAATCCAAAGGAAGTGAATATGATGTACCTAACTGTGTGATAAAAAAAATCTTTTCATTTTTGAAGAACATATATTTTTTATCAGGAATTTTTCTCTCTTTCCTCTTTTAAGAATTTATATTTCCCCTTTAAATTATCCATTAAAGATTTCGATGAAACCATAGATGTGTCAAAGGATTAAGTAGATGGGACATATTTTCTTTAAGAGTTAAACAATCATTAGCATTACGTTCAGAAGCAGCATTGTACAGTGTGAGATATACTTCCAATTTCATTTTCAAATCACATTTAGTTGGTTTTTATTTGTTCTTACCACTTTTTCCTGTACTTTGTTTTATATTATAATAATGTGAATATGATATTTTCTTTTAAATGTCGATATGTTTCTTTAGGTTTTTGATCATTTATTTTTACTTGATTTGGTGTTTATAAGATATCATTATTTAATAATTTATATCATTGTTTATTTGTAAGGAATGGTACAGTTGTTTTTAATTTCTTCACAAACTTTACTACCAGAAAACTGTTACATTTATCTATAATAAAACCCAAATGAAAATTTAGAAGCAATTCCCAAATAATTTGTTTTTGACACACAGTTTTTCTTAGTTTAAATAATACATAGAAAAGATTTGCAATAGAAAACCTTTCGCCTTGATTTTAAATAGTACCAAAGTTTAATAACTGGTGTTAAACATACAATTATGTGAGATAGTTTCTTATATCATAATTTTATAAGTACAATTATTTCGAGCTATGATTCTATAAGTTTTTAGTTTGTGTAAATTTTTTAAAATAAATACGAGTAAAGCACTTATACTGCCTGGCTTTTATTTTTGACACATAGAAAAATAGAAAAAATTTACGAAGATTGAATGGCGTCATTTTTGGTAAACTTTATTTTTTTTACACGTCTGGGATAGCTACATATTCACAAAAATGGAGAAAGGGAACAATTGGAAGCCCTGTAAGAAAAGACACACTCAGTAGGAAAAGGCTGGGATCAAACTTTGACCTCTACATCCCCAATTATCCAGTCTATTGGAAAAGTGACTCGTTAAACCATGTGACCACTGATGCGAATACAGTTTTTAACATACTCATGTATCGTAATTATATAATATGTACCCATATATTATATACATACGCGAACTGTATGTGTAAGTTATTTTTAGCAACACTTTTTACCACCCGTTCGGCTTATACGCTTGTGCACTAATTACGAAACTGGATTTAGGGATGGGGAAGGTTATATTTTATAGGGAGTGTAACTACATTGCGTGGAGGAAGAGTGGAAAACTATTTTGTAAAAAAACACCTTCAATACACCCGACCGATATTATAACCTCGATCTCCTCGTCTAGCTGTGTTGTTCCGAGAATATTTTTTTAAATATTATTTTTAGATATAAAAGTAAGATACAATAACAAATGCTCTACGTCTTTTTTCACTTATTAAAGTCATCAAGTATTATTTTATTAAAATAAAAGTATAATAAAAACTCGATGTAAGCGTTTCTTTCACGTTTAGAAAACTCCTTGATAAGCGCAGTTACCTAAAACTGCTATCACAGCAACCAACTACCCACTTTATACTTTTATAGTAGCAATGGACGAAACTGTTCGTTCTTCCCATCCGAAGGTTATAGTCTGATATCTACTGAGCCATAGAAGTCTTCTAGGAAGTAATGACTGTCCAATATACCGTTAACCTTTTCTATGAAGGAGCTCATTTACATGGAGACAACATAGTTTTTACCGAGTGTGTAGGCTACTTACGTAAAGAATAGTCTCAGTAAACAGAAACATTTGGATTCAAATGTAATATTCTGTTCTTAAGGGGAAAAAGTAAGTTAAGAGCAAGGTTTTTACAGTTCTTATAGCAAAAAATAAAATATTTCTCCAATAGAAACTTATAGTTTAATTTTCTTCACATGGTGATATCACATTAGTTCAATATTTGCCCTGAGTATAGAGGCATTAGATGATAGATTTTTTAAATAAAGAGAAAAGGCTGTCGTTAAATAGTTTCCTACGCTCCTGCCATGAAATTAAGTTTTTTTTTAAACTTTTCTCTTTATAAAAAAAAACTTGCGTTTTGTATGATATATGACAGTTGATAACGTTTATTTCATACATGTTTAATACATGTTTCTTCAAAATCTAAATTGATAAATATGCAAAAAGATTTTTTTAGACTACTCATTAATCAGTTTTCTTAAAAAAAACCATACTTATTATTTTGAGAATCTCATCAAACACTATTCAGATATAGAGTTTGAAAAAAATAGCTAAATCTATTAAAACATTTTTTTAATAAATAAATTTTTACTAAGCCATACTAAATTGTTCTTTAAAAACAAGTATATAATATTATTTATCATATAAACCATTATTCAAATATCCCTTTTGAACAAAATCAGTCATAGTCAATATATATCAAATTTTCCATAATCAATCATTAGTAAGTGATCCTGAGTATTAAGGCCCTTGGCCCTGTTGAGTTCAAGTCTGAAACCTATTTTGTGGGATAGTGGACGGGTGGGTAAAAGGCGTGGCGTGGCTTCACAGACGACCAAAGTATCCTTCCGCGCCAACAATAACAGATGGATCACGGAAACCGTAGGTGGAGCTAGGACAAGTTTTGCGGAAAAATCATACGTTTGGAAATATCTGTTTTCTCGGGAACGAGTGAAATTTTTATAGTAATATTTTCAACACCTCTCCTAAGATAATGTATCGATGTGTATTAATTGTTACATTTTATTACTTTTAGTTATGAAGCAGGCAGTTTTTTATTGAAAAATTTCAATTTTATCGATATTTAATCACTGTTAAAATTATAAAAGTGGTGTGTTTATAAAACATATAGCTTAATCAACACGTTTCTATTCTTAAATAAACCGTTTACGAAAAGAAAATGGCAAAACCATAAACATTATTGAAGATAACCGTTTGTCCGCATGGCTCTGCATTTCCAAGCCAAATGAAAAGGGCCAATTGCCTTAAGGTTATACTCAAATTTACAATTTGGCTTTGAGGTATGACCATTATGTAAATATCTAGTTGTAATGGAATCCATGCTCAATTATAGACAAAGGATAAACACGCAGATGGAAAGATAGACATGGCAACAGGCCAAATTTTAAGGAACACTTTTTGGGCTTCGGTTACAAATAAAATAAAAGGCCCATAATCTTGAGGTTAAAATTTTCAATATTAAAATTCACTCTGGTGGCCGCGTGACTTAACGCGCTACTATCACAGTAGACTATACTGCCTATGATGGGGAAATTGGGATTCGAATCTCAGTCTGGTGAATTGAGGGTCTTTTTCCTAAACGGTTTTTCACTCTCCCTCCACGTGAATGCATTTAAACTTCCTATAAACATAGCCTTCCTAATCCTTAAAACTATTTGCTTAGTTAGTACATAAGCGTATAAACCGAACAGGTAGCTATTAAGGCACGGTGTTAAAAAAATACTACACTACTTTATCTATAAGAGTTAAATAAAAAACTTGAATATATTGTAAATAGTTGGATGGTGTTCAATAGCATGCCAGACTGTAGTAAAATATCCTCGCTTTCCTCTCAAAAATGCTTCTCCTATTTACGTACAGATACCGGAACATGCCTTTAGATATGCCATTTCTCACCCCCTCTTTTCCTAACCCTTTCACTATTTGCTATGTCAATTTGCACGCAATTGACAAAAGTACATTCGAAGGCTGGAAAACATCGGATAAAATTCTTCAACAACTTTTACTATTTTCTTAAATTTTGGGCTACCCTACGAGTCCTATAGCAATACTTCGATTTATAACTTTTACCTTGTGTTTTTTAAACTCAATGAACATATATTTTATCAAAGAATATTATTAAGTGAAAAAATAATGTTTAGATTTTTAAATATATTGTTATATTGATCATGAGTTTCAAACTAACCTATTCAATATAAATACTAAATTATATTTGATGTAACTGGGAAATGAACAAGTGTCTCATAGGTCTTGGACTACATTATTAATATACAATGTTTCTAGTAGGGACTGTTTAATGTTTCACGTCTTTCAGAAATAACCAGTATAAGTTTATTAAAGTTACATGGATATAATATTCTATTAGATACTCTTTATTATACCATGATGCAACGTGTATATATATGTATATATATACATATTTATAAACACATGTGCACGTATATGAACACTAAACAAATTACTATAAAGGCTGGACAATTTAAAAAATATATGATTTTGATATATATTTTTATAAATTTTTTATTAATATAAATATAATATTTACAAAGTAAAATTTATAATATATATTTATATACTAATATAAATATAATTTAATTTACATACATAAGTAGAATATTATAGGGAATAAATAAATTACCTTTTTTTGGAAGGAGTCTCCTGGAAGACAAACGATCCAAAGTCTAAATTAGAACCAGTTAGCTATGTAATGCTCATTTGCTCAAAATGAGGTGAAGGGTGAAGAGGCTACAAGGGGGAGTGGGGAAAGGGATAGCTGTGAGATCCTTGGCTCCCTTTACCTAGTGTCCAAAATATTTCTTCGATATTCCCTCGGCGAAATGATTCTCCCAAACACGGAACCATAAAGAACGAGTTTGGTGGATCCCTAGGGAGAGGACTAGAGGTCAAGGAGGTGGTGAGGGAGGGAGTGGGAGTCACAAGAGCTCAAATGGAATGGAGAAGAGAGGGCACAATGTTTGGAACAGACATACCAAACAGATTCCAAAGAGGATGAAACCTGAAGTGTAGCCCGAGAGAAGGAGGTTAAAAAAATAATAAAAATAAACAAACACTACACTATTTGTAACATTTGCGTGACCTGTCTGGTTTTGTAAGTATTCCCTATTTTATTTTACTCACTCATGCGATTTGGAGCTTTGAAACAGTATTTTTTTTTTCTTCACTCGATTAGTCGGTATAGAAAACAAGCAGCATTTTAGATAGGGTTCCACACGGCTGTATCTAAACCTGTTCATCCATTGATAACACAAATAAACTGTCCATTTGCTTAAACACTATTTATTGGTTACAATATAATATTTAAAACCAAGTTTGGCTTATTTCAGTAGAGGAATGAATACACATATTATAAAAAAAATTGGATCTACATTTAAAATCTGTTAAAAATCTTTTTTTCAATTTATATTATATATTCAAATCCACACCCTCTATCAGATTGGGCTACCGGGAGATCGGTGGGCTGGTTTGATTTGGCCTTCCACAATTATTTTAAACTAAAATAAATATATTCATTCAATTCTAGATTACATTTTTATTAAATTTTAATTTTAAAGTCCCAGTGAATAAGCGTGAGATTCCAAGAATACATAATTTGTGAACATTTATGATGGCAGTAAATTTGAAACCATCTCGTTTGTGTGAAATTTCTTGGTGTTATTTATAAAAAAAAACACGTAAGATCACCTGCTTCATGATCTACAGAAGTAACGAGAGGAAAACCATTTAGGATAATTCACCATAAGTATACCTGAGATCAGAACCTCGAGCTCCTAGTCGTTGGTAGTCTGGTATATTTCAAAAGTGACGCCTTAGGCCATGCAGCCACCAAAGCAATTGTCTCTATTTTAAAAAGGGTGACCTGACGGTCTAGGGGTAAGGTGTCAGACTTCTATGCTGGCGGCCGGGGTTCAATCCTCGGTCCCAGCACAGATTTATCTGATTACCAAACCCTTCCTTCACCTCTGACAAGACATCTTGTGAATGTGGGGAATGTCAGGTCTCCACCGTGGTTCGGATTCCACGTTAAACTGTAGGTCCTCCATTCATCTCACAATCACCCTACCATTACACATTAGCGTAAGTGCGTATAACCCGAACGGGTAGTAAGACGCGGTGCTATAATAATAATAATAATAATCTATTTTAAAAGTTTGTGTTTCAACCAGAACATACACCTACCCCTAGATTTTCCATCCACCACTTGTCTGGCTTGAGTGTTATTTACATTCCAACAGTTTTAATCATTAAAAACTCTCCTTACATAAATATAACTATCATATTGTGTGATTTAAGGCTGCGAATACAAACTTAATGTTTTTTTTTAAATAAAGCAAAAACTTAAAAACTAACATAGACTAAAACTTTTTTTATGGGACTTCTCAACTTCATAGCCCCTGAATTGTACTGTATATAGGAAAGAAGACCAACTCGCGTTATGGAATTTTTTTCAAGAAAACCACCTGGGTCCTACGCAAGTATTACAGGCAGGATTGGATGCCGGATGCGGGAGGTCATGGTTATATTCCAACTGATTGAATTAGGAATATTTGTTTCTGCATAAATTAACTTGGGGGTCATTAATAAGCCATATAATGCTCTTAATTAGGGGGAGGGGTGAACTTTAATGTCTACATGGTGTTACGTGGGGGAAGGATCAGATCATCACAGTGTTACATAACACAGCCCTTATATTTGAATCTTAATGTTGAAAAAATAATATAATTTTTCATATTCACACCGTCGGTAAACATATTTATAAATAACTTTTGATTCTATGTAGTATTAAATCTAAGTCCCTCTTTTAATGTCATAAAAGCTTTCCTATGAAATAGTGACATTAAATCTTAATGTGAAAAGCTACGTAACACAGGTTGGATGGGGGACAAGGGTCAGGATAAATGTATACTTGGTGATATATGGGGGGAAGGGTAGGCATAAAGTAAGAACAAAGGGTCACGTTGCTCATGGATAACGACACGTAATGACACAGTTCCCGCTAAGAGCATAAAACCCACGGTTAATTGGCTAACCGGGAATAAAACCCACGGTTAATCGGCTCACCGAGATATAGAGCTATCCACTCACACCAGTGGAGACCGAATCTAAGGTGTCAATCAACATACTGAACTTAGTGTTGGGATGGTCAAAGTTTGGACCTGGTGGAGTGTTGATTAGGCGAGGATTACATGTATGACATAATACGTTTAGCTCATTACTTTACATCCTAAAGAAAGTGATAAGATGAGTTTCTTCTAAAACAATTTTCATAATCCTTTTCTTCGTATATGTCATTAATAGCCTTAATCCTAAACGTTCTGATGAAAAAAACTCATAAATACACTCTAGCCAAATATCGCATTGATCTGCAGTTTTATGATGTATTTACTAGAGATAAAATAAGGATTAACACATATTTTATCTGATTTAAAGACAATTTTTAAATTATATTTGTTCATTACAAAATAATTCTATTCACTGGTTTCTAAAAAGGAAAAAAAAACAACTGAAAATAAAGAGAAAAAACCCCCCCCACAAATGGCTTTAGCTCAATCTACAATATAAGTAAAGGTTTTTAAACTGTGACCCGCGAACCTTATATGCCCTAAATGCAATTTTATGCAGCCCACAATATTTTCTACAAATATTTTAAAATGTTAACAAAACAATAATGAATACAAATAGTTCAATCTGCTGGGAATTTTCGGAAATCTATGTAAAGATGTTACCAACAAATCTCGCTATGGAAGACTATATATATATATATATATATATATATATAAAATTCCATCAGCCTTGGATGACGGTCGTAGAATGGAAGATCAGGGTTCAAATCCCAGTCGGATGAACTGAGGGTGTCTTTTCCCTAAATGGTTTTCTACTTTCCCTCTAAAAATGTTTAAAAAATCCTTATAGATATATAAAGATATATAAGCGATATATATAAGGTTGTATATATATATTCAATATACTATATATATATGGGTGACCTGGTAGTCTAGGGGTAAGGTGTCAGACTTCTGTGCTGGCGGCCGGGGTTCAATCCCAGGTCCTGGCATAGATTTATCTGATTACCAAACCCTTCCTTCACCTCTGACAAGACACATTGTGAATGTGAGGAATGCCAGGTCTCCACCGTGGTTCGGATTCAACGTTAAACTGTAGGTCCTTCATTTCATCTCACAATCACCCTACCATTGCACATTAGCGTAAGTGCGTATAACCCGAACGGGTAGTAAGACGCGGTGCTAATAATAATAATAAATATATTCAACCTTTCTCATCCCTGGAATAATAGTGTAATTAGTAATTATGCTTATAGCCCATACAGGTAGTGTGAGAAGTAGTGACAAAAATAAAATGTGAAGCGTCCAGAAAAGTGGTAGGACGTGATGTAAAAAAACACACATCAGAAGGCCACCTTACCACAGAGATAAAAGAGTTGGAGTGATGATTGCTCCAAGATCTTTTATTACTCTATACCCTCTTTTCTCTCTTACTTTCCATGGGTTAAAGTTATTCTCCAAGGGTTAGTCATCTCTTACAACCATCCGTCTTTAGACCTCGAACGTTTATCTACTTTAGCCCTCCAAGACATTTTCCAGTCCCAATTTATCCACTCTCTCTTTTATACAATTTAAGAAGAACTTTTGTGTCGAGACCTCTGAGGCACTTATTGTCTCTCTCGCTTCTTTATTCGATTCTTTACTCACCCCATTCACTTGTCAATTATAATTTCTTCCCTTTTGTTAAGACTTTGCACCAAATTTGAGAAATTAAGTATTTCTTACTATACAGTTTTACATAACACAAAAGAAAAGAAAGACAGATGATATTAACCGAATACATCTTTTTTTTAGATATATTTAATAAAGTTACAGTATTAGAAAAAAAAAATCTTCATATTAATCCACCAATAATTCATTTGATTTTGTTATTGCTATTTTTTGTGTGAGGAAATATGGTTCTACGGTTTTCGATTCTTGTCAGAAAATTGGCCGTAAACTATTATGTGTAAATTCACTTAGGTGGTTGAATGTTCTAGGGCAGGGGAAGGCAATATTTTGGGGTCCCTTTCATTTGGAGATTTATCTTATGCCCCGCGATCACCCGCCGTTTCATCATTCAATGTTTACATTTTTACTTTCTCTCGACACGTCAAAATATTGAACTCAAGATTTTGGTAAATATCAAAGTTTCATGACCGCCCTGAAACAAAAAAAAGAAGTGGTTTTCGTAATGACGTATGTCTGTCTGCTTGTATTTCAGGCTAGAGCCGAAACTATTTTACTGATTGGCCTAATACTCGGTATCTTGGGTTTTCAAAAGGCCACCCCCAAAGGATTTTTTGAATTAAATATCTTACCCTAAGTTTAAGGGTAAGTTCGTCATCCCCTTAGCTTAGGTCATAATCTACATATTTTTAAATTAAGTTAAACATAATAAAAATTTAATTTATTAATTTTTTGAAATACAGCTGATCCTATAGAAAAATGTATTTATGCCTAACGCCGGGTTTTTTTCTAAACACAAGCTACGTATTAATTTGGTGCAAATGCTTTTATTCTTAATTTAGCACCACGTCTTAGTACTCGTTCAGGTTATAAGATTATGCACTAATTACGATAATGTTAGGGACAAGGAAGATTTAATTTAAAAGAAGTGCACCCTCATTTGCATAAAAGGAGATTGGAAGACTATTTAGAAAATAAAAACCTCCACACAGCATAACTCCGATCTTATTGTCATCAGGAGGAAAGTTCATTGTGAAAGTGACGCCCTAGACTACGTGACCACCGATAAGGGTTGAGCTATTAATTGTAATTTGTTAAGATGATATTTTTACTTCGCACCTTTATTTTATTCCACTCAATATTCAGTGGTTTCTTTACCCAAACGCGGGCAGCAGACATTAAAGTAAATCACACAGAATTAAAGTTACAACTAACAATGTGACACTTTTTATTTTTGTTGCTTATTTGTATGCTATATTCCTAGTGATATTAAAACAGTTTTGTTCAAGTACTCCCAGATATAATTTATTTTCAACTATGTAGCCCCAAAGTTTTTTTTAGCACCACGTCTTACTACCCATTTGGATTATACGCCTGCATACTAATAAATATAATAGTTTGTGATTAGGAAGGTTATATTTATAGAAAGTGCACATATATAGATATAAAATATTACACAATAAAATTGACCAAAAACACACAGTTTTTGTATATTAGGTAAGCTAGTTTACATCAATGAACGAGCCAGTCTGGTTATAGGGTGTGGGATTAAGACACATATATTTAAAAGTACAACATTTATTCAAGAAAGGTGACCTGGCGGTCTAGGGGTAAGGTGTCAGACTTCTATTCTGGCGGCCGGGCTTCAATCCTCGGTCCCGGCAAAGATTTATCTGATTACCAAACCCTTCCTTCACCTCTGAAAAGAACTCTTGCGAATGTGAGGAATGACAGGCCTTCACCGTGGTTCGGATTCCACGTTAAACTGTAGGTCCTTCATTTCATCTCGCAATCACCCTACCATTACACCTTAGCGTAAGTGCGTATAACCCGAACGGGTAGTAAGACGCGGTGCTAATAATAATAATATTTAAGAAAAATTTATTGATAAAGCAACAATCTTTTTCAATTTTACTGTAAAATTAAAGTTAAATAATTATTTAATTTTATAATTTTTAAAAAAATTCGCAAATCTTACGACCAGACTGACTTCTTTTTATTTTTCCTAATATGGTTCTATAAATCTGTGAAATGTGTTTATATAGGAATTGTTTTAATACAATACATAATCAAATCTAATTTTTTTTATGTATAAACTATGAATACACCTTATGACTACTCACAATGGTGGACACGTGGATTAAATGTCAGAATTATTTGAATATGTTTTGTCAGTTTGGTCAGGGCTCATATCCCGGCTCGGTATAGTTACTGTGGAATTTATGTATAAAAAAGGCTTCTATTCTCCCGCAAAGAGTTTATTTTCTCTGATCTAAGATACTCATACTTTACCTTTAAACGTAGTTAAAATAAATATAGCCCAGACAGTCAAATGGAGTGGAAACAAAATATATTTTTTTATGTCTGTGTAAAAATTATTATATTAAATAAATAATTAAATCATATATTATATATATGGAGATTTTTGAAATGTGGTGTTGGAAAATACTTGAGGCTATCAGGTGGACAGACAGGGTGGAAAAATGAAGAAGTCCCCAAAAGATTGGGCGATAAGAGAACAATTTTTTATGTATGTGATTCTTTTGGTACAAAGCATACTAGATCTGACAGATCATTTGGAGGAACTGTCTTCTGCACAACGTCATAGAAAGAAAGGGTGAGGGAAAGAGGAGCTTAGGAAGAAGGAGGATTCAAATATTAGATGACTTGAAGAAAAGAAGAAAACTCTGAAAGCTGAAGGAAGAGACAGAGGACAGGGTGGATTGGTAGTCAAAGTTCACTGACAAAAGGAATGGACCTGTCGTGAGACAGAATATCTAGAAGTAATAATGATAATAATAGTAGATTAAATAATCAGCTCGATCAAACAAATCTCACAAAAATGAAAGCAATATAAATTGAACTTAAAAATAACATTTTAATTCCGTTTAAAAGAAGTTGAACTAGAGGGAATTCAGCTGTCATAAATAACAGATATCAATTACATCTGAACGTAACCCAATGGTTACCATAGAATTGTAGCGTTCCGTTCTTTCTTCACGTCTTATAAAGAAGATGTATATCAAGGGAAGAAATTCTACTACTTGAAACTATTCAAGCGTATAATTGTTATCCTCCTTACCCCTCCCTATTATTGAAAAGGGATGTGTGAATAAAAAAATATATCGTGTTAAAGAATGAGTTGTCATTAAAGGAAAGTATGGGAGATTTATTTAAGATGGCTTCCCCCTGTTTGATGAGATAAAACATTTGGTCCGGCCAAGGCCGGGTAGGGAGTTATTAAGTTCTGTAGAATGGCCCGTGCATTAGGTTCGTCATTGTGTTTTACATCGGATACGTTCTAACTTTGTACGTTTCCTGTTTTGCCCCTTTGAGACACGGGCAGAACTTCACACGCTTTCACGTCACCACCAAGACCGGAAGTACATGACAGCGTCTGAATGGAGACGTCACCCGGAGTTGAGACAGTAAACATTGCTATTGTCCGTCTACCCGTAAAAATGGACAACCCGTAATTGAAAGTTGTCTCGATTTGCTGTACAGTTGGAGATAATAAAATAAATAAACCTTTTTAGTGTGATTTTTTTAAAAGTGCTATATCATTATGTACAGTACGAATCAAAAGTACCATTTTTTAAGCACCCTATCAAAAGTACCATTTTTTAAGCACCCTATCAAAAGTACCATTTTTTTAAGCACCCTATCAAAAGTACCGTTTTTTAAGTACCCTATCAAAAGTACTATTTTATTAAAAATCCTATAAAATTTATTTTTTTAAAGATACCAATCAAAAATCCTGTTTTCTAAGACACCTACCAAAAGTGTTAATTTCGTAGACCCTTATAAAATACACTATTTCAAAATACACTTACTACCCGCTTATTTGGCCACATGGTCATTAGACTAGACAGCCAATTATGGGAAAATCAAGGTTTGAATCTCATTCAGGTGTACTCAGGAAGTTTTTCCAAAATGGTTATCAACGCTCCCTTCACGCAAATGCAGGTACACTTTCTATAAATAAAATCTTCTTTATCCTAAAACTATTAGCGTAATTAGTGTATAATCGCATAAGCCAAACGGGTGGTAAGACGTGGTTCTAAAAATAGTAAAAATTATAAATAAAATACACTTGTCAAAATGGTTATATTATTATACACCTATCAAAAGCGCTATTTTATTATATATTGATCCAATGAACTTGCTTTTGATTTGCTTTTTAACAAGATCTTATTTTAATAGCCATACAATTATATGTATAAAGACGAAAGCCCTGACTCAGAGTCATTACTGTAGCTCCCAATATCCTGGACATGGAATTTTGAAATTTGGCAGGGAGGTTCCTTTTATATCGTAGGCATCCGTAAAGAAGAGTTTTTGTAAATTTCATCACCCAAAAGGGTAATTTGGGGGTCGAAAAAATTGTTTGTGAAAAAAAATTGTTAGATGAGCTATTTGTAGAGTTATAGTTATATAAGAACAAATTATCAAAATGTGAGTACAATAAATGAAATTTTTCTAACGCTGTGCCCCACTATTACTCACATTTTGGCAGACAGCGAACTTAGTACTTGCAAGAAATCTTAGCTACTGAGCCCACATGACGCCATCTGTTTACTCGCACTCGTTTAGCCGCCATTATTTAACAAATGTTGAGCGTTGTCACCACTCGCTAGGTTGTAGTGGTATCAGCAGGGCTTATACGCATGCGCGAACCAGAAAAACAGTACCAACCTTGCGTTTTCTAAATCAAAATATATTTATCCTACAGCTAGATATCCGCCAGATAAATTCAGTTCATAATACACATACAATATTAATGTGTCTGATAAACTTTATCTGGTAGATAGCTTTAACCTCCCGATAGCAATATTTATGCGGTAGTCATAATACCGGCTGTAAGAGGATCAAAAAGAGCAGAAATGGAAAAAAAATTAACATTCCAAAAAGGGTTAAAAGGATAAACAGGTAAACGATTAAAAAAGGTTAGAAAGTAAGAACAAATATTCAAAAACGGGTAAAAAAATGAACGTGGTAAAACAATTAAAAATAATTACCTATAGTTAATTTTAACCATCTTTGCCATTTTTACCTCTTTTTACTCTTTTTTCCCATATTGTCCCCTTTTTTATAACCTTTTTTAGCCTCTTAATACTTTACCACTTTTTTAAAAACTGTTTGTATTTACTTTTTAACATTTTTGATCGTTTTGATATTTTTACTCTAATCTATTTTTCTCACGGGCAAAGCCGGAAACTTCATGCTAGTATATTATAATTATAGTTAAGTTTTCAAAAAATATATCATTAGACACATTTTTAGATGCATTTGTTACTATGTTGTCTATTCTATACGCAAAACCTATTTTAAAATAATATATTGCAAACAATGGTGTTTGAACTGTCCAAGGCGTTAGGTCCACATTGGTCTTGGCCACCGTTGAAGGAACGATTATTTGTTTGAATCATGCCATAGAATTTTGTGAATAGCCTAACACGTTATTCTATTCAATCGAATATTTACTTCTCTCCATATTTAATACTAATATAATTCCTAAGTTTTTTCTTTAATAAGTCATTATTAACATTGATTACGAACGTAATAAGCAGAATTAAATATATCATAAGTATTATTACAGTTTAATCGTGCATTAATACTAGTTATGAATTATAAACAGGAATAATATTTTGTACTTTGAATTCTTTTGTCAAGCGTATAGTCTGAAGGGGTAGAAGACAAGGTGCTGAAAAAAATAATTCCATTGCACGGTGTTAGCAAAGTAATTTGATTGAACTAGGAATCAAACCAGCGTCTCTAATAGTTGGATAGTCAATATCAGAAATATGTAGATAATAATACAAAACTACCAAGCTTAACTCTATTATTATCTACATATTAATGTTAATCAGTAAATTTCTCTCTTTTTGTATTTTCTTTAACCTGGTTCTGTTAGGTTAGCTTTATTTTCCCTCAACTAATTAACTAATGTTCCTGGATTTCTCAATTTTTTGTCTTGTAATTTTCCTAATTTAACATTGGTTTTTCTCAGACCTGAAGATGGCCTTTGTACGTTGAAACATGTAGTCAAGTCAACCTGCCTTTTGGCGTTCAAAGCTTAAAGAATGGAACTAAATATCAGCTAAGGAACGTTTATATATCCAACAACTTTTTATTCAACAATTATTTCATATTCTACATAATTTCGTTATAATTAACGTCTCTAACCTCTAGTAAACAATTTTCTGCCTTAATTTCTCTGTTCACTTTCATTGGTTGAAGTTTTTTTTTAACTTTTCTTTTGACAATTCTGAATTTATCAACAGTATTACTTTAAAATATTAATTTTAACTCATTACTATACCTTATATATCTTTCTTTGTAATGTTTTAATCATTTAATCTGTTACCTTAGAATATGTGATTTTTCATTTGTATTGTATTATCTAATTTTAATATGTTTTCTGTATTTTAACCCTATTGTTCTTTTATGCTCTATTTCACACTTTATTAGGATTTATAAAGTTATAAAGTTTTCATTATTTATAGGCTTAGCAGTATTCTGTTGTTCAATTCATCTTATAATCTATATGATGTAATATATTTTATTCAGACTTGTTATTATCTATGTTCCATTTAATTTCTTGTAATAATATTGATTAAATCACGCCTCGCTTTGGGCGTTGATTGTTATAATATGGATTCATCACACCTCCTTTGGGCGTCGATTATAATACTATCGGTATCAATCACCCCGCTTTTGGGCGTCGATTGAAACACTACGGATTAATTCCTTGATATGTGAATGCTGTGATGATGTTTAGGTTGTCTAAAGCTCTGTGATCGAGCGCCTATAATCACTGTACAGAAAAGATACAGTTTAATCAGCTGTCAATAGCTCCGTTTTCGAGCACTAATTAAATCTGTATATTAATATAATTAAAGAAAGAGAAATATTGATGGCTGTTATGGTTTATTTAAATTACACCTGTAAATTACTTGTACATATTTCAATTAAATGTTTTATATCACTGCACACTTGTGATATTGATGATATTTATATTATACTGTATTAGACCGACTTGTGCGTGAGCGTGATCTCAGTGTAGATGTTTAGATCCCGGAGATGCCTTTAACATACGCACAATGGGTTATATATAACATACCCCTTGCATTTTTCTCCCTAGGTCAACAATGTAAAAACTAACCAATAGAAAGAGTCCTGGCGACAGGTTTTGTGAAGGCTAGCTTCTTATCGGTATAGAGAAATGGCGAAAATACTATTAAGTTGTTCCCTTTAACAAGAATTGACGCAGGGGATATTTTAACAAGAAAGATGGTATAAAAAATATATTTAAGGGGGAAATCTTTTTCACATTGTTTCTTAGAAGCGCGTGTTTCTTCATGGATGAATCTTAAAAAGATACTCTACATATATTACTTTAAATAAAATTTACCTTCATCCATGACTTTTGACATAATTTAGATTAATCCAAACCAATATCATTACATTCTTATAAACTCAATAAGTTTTTTTGATAATTACATTTTTGCTATCTTTAACTTTTACCTTATATTTCATATCACTTAATATCTTTTCATTTTAATTAGATCCTTTTGTTACTGTTTATTAGGCGTTCCTTGAATAATTATTATCATAATTCTCCTTACTAAATCACTATGAATATAACTAATATTAATAATATTTGTTTAAAATATAATTGTTAGTATATTTTTGTTTTCCTCATACATCTTCCTTGACGATGTATCTCGTAGTTATGTAAAACTTCATTTCACTGCAAAAAACAACATATATATATATATATACAAAATTTATATTTAAATTCAATTGTTCTCAAAGAATTCTCTACCTAAAATATATATGTGGCACTGTCACAACTGAAGATAGTTCATAGACAAAATAAAAAAAAACTTTAGATATGTCATCTTCCCCCCCTTGCCCATCCTTTTATCCTTACCCGTCTGACAGTAAAGCCTTACGCAAGAGTAGATCCATTTTGTGTATAAAATGTACAAGACGACATAAATCAAGTTGACAACTTAACCAAACATTCTGCGTCAGGATGCGAAATGTTCTTTTCAATATTATGTTAGGAGGATTTCCTGCGCCACCCTTTTAGGCATAGAGGTTGTCTTGAAGAAAGAAAAAAGTTTCTTAACCATGGATCATTGAGGTAGAGATTATTACGTATGTTTTCTTTATTTACTAATGTCCCTGTGTTTTTCTCAACCATTTCTACGCTAATGTGACTTTACTTCCTCTAATTCACACTTCTTCCTATAAGATTAATTAAGCCAACAAAACGTACAAACTAAAAATAATATTGAAACCTCAATTGTGGTTTAGTTTGAACCCAAGTACGGCGATTTTTTTTTTATTACTTTTAATATAATTAAGTGCCAGTTTTCTGACGATTAGTGACTTAAGATCTCCAATATATTTAATGAGATTAAATAAATTTTAAGCATACTAACTAGCAATATCTTAGAAATATAATGTGAATAATTTTAGTGATATCTATCCACCTTTGAACCAATTTAAATTTACAAGTACATTTTGGAATTAACTCTATTATTCATACAATTACCTCACGATATAGTTCTTAATAATATAAATTAGAGACCTGGTCAATAAACAAGAAAAAATTGTTTATTTATATAGGTAAAAGACGAAAGAAAATATTTTTAAAGTTAGTATAACCTTTTTACCATTTCCGTATATTTCATATGATTTTAAAAATTACCTGAATTTATTTGACATGGCATTAACCATGATAATAAATCATGTGTTATCAATATACCTTACGGCAATAAGATGCTTCAGTGGGACTTGTAACTGATAAATTACACACAATCTACGTATATATACACATACTTGGTCCGAAATCTTAACTCAGTTGGTAGTATGTCTGTCTATTGAACTAAGGATCCAGGCTTAATTCCTGGCATGTCCAAAAAATTGATCAATGTTGCAAACATTGATCTTCTCGTCATCGGCAGTCTAGTCTACCGCAAGAGTAGCGTTTAGACCACATCGCCACCAAATCAGGTTGTAAGTAATTTGAATGTATTATTAGAAGACGACTGACCCACCTCAGGGGCGTAGTTATCCAACGCGCTAGTTTCGTGATGAGCTATACTGCCGAGGACAGGGGGATTGAGGTTAGAGTCTCACTCGGGTGAACTTGGGGGTGATACTCCCTAAAAGTTTTTCCACTCTCCCTCCACATAGACGCGGGTTCACTTCCTCAATATTCAATCTTTCCTATTCCTAACCTATTAACGTAAATAGTACTTAAGCGTATAACCCAAACGTGTACTAAGACGCGGTGCTAAATAAAAAAAACAACTTAGACGGCTCCCCCCAACTTAATATAGTAGATCCCTAGAGATAGAGCCGCCTGTGAAATATGTTTATAGATCACACCTTAATTTGTATTTCCATCATGTCTTATGTTTCTCATATTCTGATAAAAGTTATGGAGGAGACGTGTCCCATTCTTATGTTCCATTGTCTGGGGGAGCAAAGATGCTGAGATGGCAAATATAACCCGTTTTTCCCCCCTTTCTCCACATTCTTCTACATCTGGGGCGCTTTACTTCTCCTACCATCATCCACCCTTGTCACCAAACAGTTCTATCTGTTTTTCATTCTACTAATAAAAATAAATATATAAAATTATGGAGTCGCAATGCAGTTACAGTAAAGTTTTGTTGGGAAGATATTTTTAGAAAATGCAAACATAATTTTGCAGCAAGCACTTATAAAATCTTTCTATAGAGTTAGTATTATTTTTATATATATTCATTATTTCTATAAAAAATCACAATTGAAGATCATAAGTCTTGACGCATAAATAAGTGAGAGTAGATATAGTAACTTTTCTATCTGTAAAAAGAATATCACACTCAAATTTGGACAGTACATTACAAGGGGCAATGTCACCATGCAAAGTTAAGTGTAAGTGTTAATTTTTATTTTATTAACATGCTTATATCATAATAAAGTTAAGATGTTGTAGGTAACGTTATTATTATCTCCATCGGTTAAGAGTTTATATGCTGACTGTTTAATGTTATATATTTTTATCACTGCGTTTTATTACCTGTTCGGTTTATACGCATATATGATAAATACTCTAAAGGAATAAGGACAAGGAAGCAAGTATTGTAGAGGTAATCTACCAACATTAGCATGGTGGTTGGGTGGGAAATAATGTAGGAAAAACCACCCTCATTAGACCCAACCTGGATTCGAACCTCGATCACTCCGTCATCTTCAATATATCGAGCTAAATATTCCCAGTTCAAGATTTAGTATGTGTTTTGAATAGGTTCATACAATAAAAAAAACCTATTTCACCACTGTTTTTTATCACCCATCCAAGACAGACGGAATCGCGTAAACCATGTCATGAAACGCTGATATTTATCAAAATCTTGTTTTCACCTTTTTTTTTTACGATCACAATATTACTCTCCCAGAGTAGTCAAGATAATGTGAAAAAAAAACAATCTATAAAAGAAAGTACATAGATCTATATAGTAGATTTTAGGACTTCCGGTTGAGTAGAGATAAATTTTAAACATTTTCATGTCAACAATCAAAACTGCCTGAATTGAAAATAATGTTAACATAATTTTGTGTCATGAATGTAACTATAATTTCGGCATAAATTGACTTTCAATTGTTGGCAGGTTTTGGACTTATACCGGAAAGTTCTCAAAACCCTATTACTACTTACCTTACAATAGGCTCTTAGCTCGGGTGCTTATGAGACGGTAAATCGAGGTAATAGACTTAATAATCCTAGATTACGTATTAATAGAAATTGCTCCTGTGACGCAGGTAACCATGTGACTATAACGTATTTGAGGCATGAGAGCTATCTTACTTATTGAATCTAATTACGCAGCATTATATAATCACAAATATGATAGTATTTTCTTAGTCACTATTTCTCAGATAGTTTTTAAATACTTCGTAAATAAAATAACGCATTGCATTAATATTTAATCAATCAATAAAATAGCTTGGATATACTAATGCTTTAAGAAAAATCCTGTTTTTGGTATGTTAATAAATCTTAAACGTTTAAATATTATTATTAACACCGCGTCTTACTACCCGTTTGGGTTATACGCATTTACGCTAATGTGTAATGGTAGGGTGATTGTGAGATGAAATGAAGGACCTACAGTTTAATGTGGAATCCGAACCACGGCGGAGGCCTGGCATTCCCCACATTCACAAGATGTCTTGTCAGAGTTAAACGTTTAATTAAAGCATATAATTATTGCATAGGATATCAAAATCAAAGACTATCAAATTCATACTAAGCACACCGTGACGTAATTGAAGGAAGTTGATGTTGGTCCCATTTCCAGTAGATTTGAAACGTTGCATTTTTTTTATATGAGTGCATTTCACATCTTACTATCTATAAAGGCTATACATATTTAACCACACTATTTTTGTATGAATTAGGAAAATATAACTTGGTCGAGCTGTACGCTACTTCGCGTGAAGGGAGGGTAAGAGACACATTTAGAAAAAGAAAAATCCTTGGTATTGACCGGTATTAGAACCCCGATCGCACTATTATAGACAATACATTTTCTTGCAAGGAGGACAACTCGGACCATAAAACCACCGAAAGAGGCATTGTCTAATAATAATAAGTTTACTACCAAGAGCCAGCCTGAAAGTTGGCAAGCTTACCTTGAATGGTTAGACTATGGCCATATTATAAAATGTAAAGGCTAGCTTTCAGTGTAAACGGAGCATACAAAGTAATTATTTGCACAGTAGCAAAGATTCTAGGGGGTGTTTTAGTAATTAAAGAGACTGTCAGCCAAGATTTCTCGTGAAAGAAAATTATTGTTACGCTTATTTAATTCTGCAATGAATAAGAAAACCTTAATGCAATTAAGTTTGATGTATTTACTATTTCAAAGTTGTTATGTATCTCAAAATGAATGATATGTACCGATTAAACGACTTTATCCACCTTTTTTAAAAAAAATTGTGTAAACAAATTTTGCTATGTTATTGTTAGATTTGTATTATGTTAAAAAAAATCATTTCCCTAATGGTGACTCTTGCATTATTTATAAAAATCATATTTGAATTAACAGTATCTTTCCTCCCGAATTCGTGTACATTCCTTTAACTCCTAGTTTTCTTATCCTTAATCCCTTAGCTTGATTAAATGTGTGTAGCTAGAAGAGGTAGAAATATACCATGAAAAATTATACGAGCTGCATTCAAAGAAATTTGCTAAAATCAAATTCACTATAAAATAAATAGCTCCAATTTAATTCATGAAAAGTGTTTTAGTCCAATTTTAAATATTTAGTAATTACTTAACCATTTGTACTTAACGAATAAATAATAATAAAAAAATACTTTTCACTACATATTATACATTAAATAAATATTTTCTTAAAGCATATTTCAAATGTTTGAAAACCTAGCCTTAACTAATATAAAATGTATTAAAAATTTATTTTCACTTAACTTTCGTACACATGGGATTAAGGATAGGCTAATAAAAAAGTTGTGCTTTATATTTTTTACATAAGACTGTACATGCTATCGTAAGGTTCCTGCATATACAACCCATCCAGCAAGTGCCTATGACGGAGAAAAGGTTTCCAGCTCACGAAGAGGATTTAAGTGCCCCCACCCCCGAGCGCACCCTAAAATCTCCCCTCCCCCCCACACATATATGCCTCTGCCTACTCACACAATGTTCAACACCAAGGCTGATGGAAATAGATATATGTGAATATATCATGAGAACGCATGTGAAAGATAAAAATGAGGGATGGGTGTTACAAAATGGAGCCAGACACCATGTAAAGGAGATCCGATTCGTATATATATATATATACCTTCACACATGGTTTAGACTCTACATTTTCCTCAGGCCTAAAACTGACAAACGTGTCTTTGCTACAATCCAATAGTGATATATGTAATCTATCCCCCATCCCTCACCCAATTTTGCACCCAAAAATGGACTTGGTGGAGTGCAGAGGGTATCTGAAATATCTAACACTAAATTTCCTCCCCTATTTTTAGTGTCATAATCCCAGTCATTAATTTTCCATATTACAGCCCATTAAAACAAGAATTTCCGGTAAATTTAATCTCACTGTTTAGAAATTATCTCAAAAATCATAGTTCATTATTAACTGACTTCACAAATATTAGTTACTCTCTCCCTTCTCCCCATTGGGGTTTCTCATCATTCATCTAAAGTGTATTTTGGAGCGGATTCTGTTATTTAACACTCATCCTTCAGAATTATGAAAAACCGTTTATAAACTAGCATTAAAACGTCTCCCTCAAAATAAAAAAAATATCTTTCCGTGCTCTCTCTCCACTGTTTTTTTTTATGTAACCCAACTTGAATTCCAAAAGAACCTAAGGAGAAAAGTATCCGATTATTGAGCTCTTAACAGGCCTCTAATTTAATAGTTAAAACAATACAAGTTTCAACTCACGACATCGTCATTGATCATTGAAAGACTGCCTAGAAGATTGAGATTCGAATTTCACCCTTATAAATAAATAAATGAGTTTTCAGCCCGAGCATTGGTCTTGATGTGCTACCAATCCAGCTTGAGCTAGGCATGCGCATAGCCCTACAGTCAGTTAGTGCTGACCACACCATCTGGGATAAAGCAAATGTTCTAAGGGAGTCTTTGCGGTAGTCTTATGTTGCTTTCGGCACTGAATTTCTATGAATGAGAGAGAAAGAGCCTACACATTTTAGCGGAATGGTATTTTCATATTTTTTTTAGGTCACTGTTACATCAGAGAGAACACGATTGAACGAATAGTACTGAACATTAAATTCAGTTCGGTGTAACCGGCACGTAGAGCGGTGTCAGACACCCTTTTGAAAGAGCGACATTAGATGAGAAACTTTTTAAGTGAAGAGAAAAGTTGTCATAAAATTCCAGGACACCCTTGACAGATATTAAAAAACTGTTTAAGGTACCAAATGAAGTAAATTAAATTATATTTTTCTACTGGATAAATAATTGATTTATTTTAACCAAAATAATTTTTGCATAAAAACTGCAAAAATACTTACCTTATCTCGCCTCCCCTACATTCCCACCGTAAGTTTAAGATGGAGTGGATTGATGAAATGTCACTACTATTAATCGAAGAATACAGACAGATTTTTCCCTTACTTGTGGGGCCCGACTCAGCCGGAATATAAGTTACCGAAAAGAAAGTTTAATGCCATGAACATTCTATTGAAATCACTGGAAGCTGACGTCAGAGAAGTGAAGAAAACTTAAAAGAAAAATTTACTGATCTCTCATCTCCTTTCTAACATTCAACATGACCAACGAGCACTCCCCTAGAACGCCAACTAAACTTCCTCATATTCCCTTCTCCTTTTTGCCATGCTACAAACTATATTAAACAAACTAACATAAAAACTTGTACTGAATCACATCCACACATATCCTGTAAACTTCACGGATCAATAAAGAGCGGCGTTCGATATGGGGCTGTTCTCAATTGTCGCGAAGCTATTCAATGCCGAAACTGAGCATATGTGAATGTTAAGCTACGGCTACACTGACCTTACCCTCACCACACACGTAAGATTCTTAACGAATGTTATCCATGTTTTTAAATGGAAGAAGCTACACGAATCAACAACGCAACTCAACACACCGTTGCGTACGAATGTCGAGATAACATTAATCCGGACTTTTATGGTGCGCTGCGCTACGGTGCGGTCTATGTAGCCACCAACACCCGAATATGCGTCTCCGGAAATGTTCTGTACATTAGCCCCATGGCTTCTATGGTGCTGACTGACAGCTCACAGCTGACTTCTGACAAATCAACATTTAGGTATATACCTAAATTTTGACCAATAAATTTGGTCTAGTAACTTTTCAAAGCTTTTAGCTGTCAGCTGTGAGCTGTCAGTCAGCACCAAAGAAGCCATGGGACTACTGTAGCTTCTGAACTTTGTTTTTATGCCAAGTACCAATAAATGCCCGTGGGAACATACATTTATACCAGGGTTAGAAAAAAAACTAAGGTTATTTAAAAATAATCCCAATCTAGTTAGGTTTTACTGCAATTATAGGGTGTTCCCATCGGATTTTTTTTGCGTTAAATCTGTGTTTATATATGCATGCTACCTGATTCAACGACTTAATAAATTAGTATAATTATTCTGGATCAAGTGAAGTTTGACCTCAACCACTTTCATGGTTTCCACAACATGACTTTCGATAGCAGGAGCTCAGTGGCGCACAAATACATTCGAATTGTCCGTCGAATTTGATTCGTGTTGCCACTTGGTAGAAATCTTGGTGTGGTGTGATGCGGTGCAGGCCAACTCTGTGTAGCCTCAACTTTACTGAATACGTGTGGACATTCGGTTCGGTTGTGTACTCTCCAGTGTAACCTGAGCTTTATTTAATTTACAGAATCAACATGGGACCTTCCGAAAAAAGTTATACTTCAGATTTACATCGCTCAATAAAAAAGATAAGAGTATCGGCCAGGTTTGAACCACTAACACCGGGTCGTGAGGTGAGCACCTTACCCCAAGATCACCGAACGCCATTATACGTGTACTCATATTGGTCGGCAATAAACACATTATTTTTACAGGAAATCTACGATCTAGCAAAGACCCTTAGATGGGATAGAGTGAAACGCAAGTGGATTAATTATTTTTCCAGTTTATTTTTCAACAAACTCTTGCTGGCTACAAATCCAGAGGTCCCAGATTCGTTCCCTGGCGATTATAGATTTTATGTGAAGCAGGGGGTCTGGAATGGGCTCAACTCAGTCTCGTGAGGACCAATTAAGAGCCATTTGAATGAAGTAACACCTCAAGCTTAAAGAGCTGAGATTAATGGCTGGAGGGTTCATTGTGGTTACCATATGGCAGCATCCATCAGAATAAGTTGGCACTATCTTCACTTAGAGACGGAGACTGCTTGGTCGGTATGGTTCGATCGTGAGATGATGCCAAGGAGTTTATAACAAAGACTTTTTGTCCCACAAATTAAAATATTTTTTAATTAGATAGGTTACGTTTATTTTAATTTTAATCCCATAGTAATACCAACAATTCTTAAATATTTATCTTGAACATCGCAAAATTTGAACGAAGCTTTTAATCTTAGTGTAACTTGAAAAAAGAATTAACTATGTCCTTGCCAACTATAAAATAACAGTTGGGATCACTAGGATGTTTGTAGTAAAACGTATTTACTGGATCCATATTTAATTTATTTTGGCCTGAAAATTGTTTTACTATTAAAGCTACAAACATATGTACCTTAACTTGCGTTACAACCCACCCTATCTTAAAAAGACTCCATGATAAGAAAAAATCAGTCTCACACTAAAGTGTTTGATAGTTCATCTACTTTTTACCTATTTAAATCTAACCTTTTTCATTAAATTTTAACATGAAGGTAAATATTTGTTTGTTGGCACAGATAGATATTGCTTTTTACATAAAACACCTTAAAATATTACATTATAATTTGCACTATCCTATGTCACGAGATAAAGTTTTTGAATATATTTCATAAAAGTTTAAATAACCTACTGTATTTGCAAAACTATCTTTAGCTAACCCACTTCAATGGCTGCATGGCCTAAGGCGTCACGTTCGCAATATACTAGACTTTAAGTGACAGGGAGATCGGTGTCTGAATCTCGGTAGGGGGTATTTAGGGTGTTTCTTTTTAAATTGTTTTACACTATCCCTCCACGCAAATGTGGACACACATCCTCTAAAAGTCAACCTTCCTCATTTATAACATTTATATAGCGTATGCGTATAATTCGAAAGGGTAGTAAGACGTGGTGCTAAGAAAATAAAAAAGGAGGGAGTTTTGTGTTGGATCTGAGAACATACGAAAGTTGTGGAGCTCATTACAGACATACTCGTTGGAGGGATAATCCACCTATGAATGGTTTGAGAAAGAGTTTGAAAAAGTTTGGATCAGTATTAAGAGTTCTTTCTTTTCTTCTACTAGTGGAAGTACAATGTATTTTATCTCTTTCTTTTCACTCTTTTCTTTGTTTGTCGGCTGTCAGTAGTCTTGTAATGAGCGATAATTCCAAGAAACTATTGTAGATAGAAATAGTACCTTTCAAGTTGGCCTACTCTTGTGAACAGGTCTGTGAAGTCTCCACTCTTACCCAACCTTTTAAAAACCCTTGTATTTTGCTGTTGCGATCGTTATCTCCGTTTCCCCGACCCTGTTTGTTTCAGTTTGCACCCCAGTTTTCTTTGTTAGTACCTTTTTGATAATCTTACACAATACACATTCTAATGTATTTACAATGGAAGTTCAACATTACAGAGGCAACTTCTCGATTTAAAATGAATGATTTTATAAATTTATATTAGTTTATTACGCAAAAGTTTTTTTTTTTACGTTCCGTTTTAATAGGCTCACCACTTATATACATTGTGTGTGTGGGTAGGAAGCAGCTGAGGGGGTAGTGTTCAAAAGCTCCATATTTTCCCCTTTAGAAATATAATATTTTTCTGATGATTGTAATATTTTTTTCTTATCCTAGTGTGGACAATCTCACATAATTTCATTTATTGAACATGTTTCTTCGCATACGTTAATAGTTGCGTTTTTGTAACTTTTTAATTTCTCTCGACACCTCTGATAAAAAATATTGTGATTGTAAAAAAAAAACCAAACAGAGATTTTGATAAATGTCAACGTTTCCTGACCCCAAGAAAAAAAAAGGTTTTCATAATACCGTCTATCTCTCCGTCTTCTGTCTTCTATCCGATAGTTGGTGGTAAGTATCGATGGTTTTGTCTAGTTATCTGTAGTTATAAAGATTTGTGTTCTTCCAATATTGAGGAATTGGTGAGTTTCAAACAATTTTTGAACAGTGGTTAGAAAACTATGGCCAACGGTGAAGTGCCAGATGGTACGCAGAATGGATCAAAAGGGAAAATTAAATTAATACGTGAAAGATCTAGACCGTAAGAGATTGACAGGTTAAGTCAAATAAGTACAACGATACTTTGTACCATAAGTAGTATTATATGTGAGTGGCAAAATGGGTTGGCTATTTTACTCTCACGAATATAAATCATCTTGTGCTGATATAATCAGTCGGGTCAGAAAGTGCACATTAAGTACCTTAAATAAATAGAATAAATAAACATAGTTATCAGGACTTTGTTGAGTTCAGGATGTGGATAAAAAATGTATAAATTTAAAGGTGAAACATTTTGAGGAATAAACTTCTTCAGTTTCTCTTTATGATGGTTTCCTTTTTTCCTTTTTAATTCACGAAAACTTTGCCATTAAACCCTTAATTTTTTATTTTTACTTCAACCCTTTTAATATTTAAAGCTTCTGACATTTCTTGCAAAGCCTGTTTCTTGTTTCTATTTTTATAGTCCTTACAATTAACAACCTATAGAGCCATCCGATCTTTATGCAGTAATGTAAATATAATTCGTTCATATTACATAATTAAAAATAAGTATTGATCAAGAAACGGAATGCACAATACTAAAAATCACATAACAAGAGGATAACCTTTTCAGTTGGAGTTTCCAAGAACATTAAAAAAAATTGATGTATTTAAAGTGCACTTTCTCAACCGAATGATTATACCAGTACAAGATAATTTCTACCAGAAAGGGCGAAAGAAACTACCAATTTTTCTGGGAACGATACTTTCACATACTTACCAGAGTTCTTTTACATGCTACAATTGACATGGTACCGATAGCTTGGTTTCACTACGAAGGAAGTTGTGCAACGGATTTTTACTACCCCGAGATCATAGAGGTCAACACCAAGAAAAAGTAAATGCTGATAAGTATGTTGACAACAACGTTTTTGCGTTTATAAACATGTTGCCTACATATGTTTCTAACATTTATTTGATGTTTACCTCTCATTTACGGATTTTTTTTGTCAAAATTTTGCTAACATGAATGTTGTAATCACATATTTATAGTTTTTTTTTAAAAAAGTTTTTGTTGAAAGCCTGTGGTGCTAACAATGCTACTCTGGGTAAACGCGCCTAAGAAACAAAGTATAGTAGAAATGTTATCTTCCCTGCATGATAAACATTAATAGAACCAATATTAATATAACCAACATAATAGAATTTCATCCCCGTTTCGGTGGCCACTTGGTCCAAAGTTTCACTGTCGCAATGTACTTGACTTCCGATGGCGAGGAGATGAGTTTTAAGAATCCCGTTCGGGTGTACTAAGGGTGGTTTTACCCAAAGTGTTTTTCACACTCTGTTCAAAAAAATGCGTGTACACTTCCTCTTAATTCAACCTTCCCCCATCCATAACTCTTTAGCGTAATTAGTTCATATGTGTTTAACCTGAACCGGTAATAAACGCGGTGAAAATTTCTCTTATTAATATTTAATTGGAAACAGACATTATTTAGTTAATAAAGATACTGTTGAATATTTTTTTTAGGGTTATTGAATAATTTAGACAGAATTTTTCTTTCTTATAAAATTATTTCTGTTAAATGTTATACGCATGACTGATATTCAATAACTGTCGAGATTAATACTATGAGTAGTAAATTATACTAAAGATATTTTTTTTTAATCACCATATCTTACTACCTGTTCAAGTTATATGCATATACGCTAATGAGTTAGGGATGAGTAAGGTTTAATTTAGAAGAAATGTGCCCATATTTGCGTTAAGGAATAGTAGAAAACAATTTTGAAAAAACAACATACCTTCAAAACAACCTGGTTAGGATTTTAACCTTAATCTTACCATCATTGGCAGTATAGTCTATTACGAGAGTGACATCCTGGACCATGTGGCCACCAAAGCAGGTGAATATATCTACTAAAGTCATATTCTAGTTATTTTAGCCAAAAAGGCTTTTTTATTTTAGAAAAAAAAACTCTACCTTGCTCGCGTTTTCTTGAAGAATTGTAACAAAGACTGATTAAAGTATTGTAGTATATTAAAAAAAAAGGAGTAAAATGGACTAGATACCATATACTTTTTTTTTTTTACTTTTCCAATCAGTAGAGCTCTGATTTTCTTTCATCAGATATATGCCAAGTCTGATATCACATTTGTACTTTGGAGACGTGTCTCTTTTGATCATCACAAATTTGTGGATGACTCGTTTATTTGTAAGGGTGAAAAGGGGAAAGCAGTTGAAGTTTGAAACAGAACGAACACGGGTGGAAAAGGATCTCCTATTTCTCGTGGAGAATACTTAGTGAGAAGAGAGAGAGAGAGCAAACATAACACAAGAAAAAGATATTAAAAAGTGACGGAAAGCTACAAAGGAACTGAAACTTCGAGGAGGTTTATCAGTAGAGAGAGAAACAAATAAAAGACAAAAGAAAATGATAAAAAAATAAATAAAGTTCATGGAATTTTGTAAATAATGAAAATAGATTTTGTAGAGGATGAATGAGATTAAATTTTTTTCAACTTTAATACTTACAGACAGGTTGGTTTGAAAACAATGCCCACCAAATTTAAATTATACACTTGAGGAAGGATCCAATGACTACGCAAGGTATATATATTTTTTAATATTTCATAGCTCAAGTGGTAAAGGTAAAATTATACAAGACTGAAATTTAATAACCTTAAAAAAACGATGTAAATGTGTTGTAATATTACATTTTCATTCAAACGTAATAGCTCATGTATGAATTCTGTGACTTTAAAAAGATAAGAATTAAAAAATATTTTTTGCTTAGAGTCATCTATTCAAAAATACATTTACTTATTGCGTGTTATTAAATTGTATTTAAAATGATTTATTTAAAAAAAAATCCTTTATAAAACTATTTCTTATCCATAGCAAATCTAACGCTTTAACTCTAAATGTATTTCTGAATAATTATACACTCACTAAATTTGATTTGATAAGCTGTAATTGGCTGCATACTTTTTACCGTGAAGATATTTTTTGATATTTTTAAGGCCTACATCTCCTAATTAGCAAAATTATTATTTAGCAAAATTACTTCTTAATAACGACATGTTCTGAAGATTCAGCTTTAAAAAGCTACAACCTCAGTAACGTTCTGATCAAAATAAATCACTCTTTAGCACATACCAATAAAGTATGCATTTCATTTAAGATATGATGTTTCAAGTTTATTTAAATGTTATTAAGTTATTAAATGACAATTTTTTTTACATGATTGAATAAAATATTTATAGTTAAAGCTAGGTTCAAGTTCTATTTATTTGCGTAAACTTTTAAATGTAAATTATTATTTTGTAAATGTTAAAACACTTTTTGAACCAAATTTATGTTAGAATGTAACTTTACTTATTTTCATTTCATTCATTAGTATAGCTCTGAAAATTGAAAAAATTACACCTGGGCATGGGAATCGAACCAGGGACCTTTGGCTTAGCACGATTAGGCTTAGGACGATTCCTGAATAGCTGAGTGGTTAGAGTATTAGAGTACTAAGCCAAAGGTCCCGGTTTCGATTCCCATGTCCAGGTTTAATTTTCTAATTTTCAGAATATAATATCTAGATGCAAATAAATCCTCACTAAAACCAAAATAATTGATTTGACTATTTGATTCTTCATTCTTCATTACCATAGTATTCTAAATACCTCTTTTGTTACATTTATCATGTGTTGTTCTGTGTGGGAATATGCTATTCTTTTTTATACTTGAATCTTACAATCCATTCAGGCTAACCACTTAATATAATATAAGAAATGTAGATTTTAGAGAAAATGTACATGTATTTACTTGAAGAGGGAGTGGACATTAATTTAGTAAAAGAACACCTCAGTGTATCAAGCTGGGATTAAAACTTTGATACCTCTGTCACCGGGACATAATATCATATAATATTGATGCCCTTATTCTGTATACACAGAAATTCGGTTGTTTTCATAATCAAACTGTAGAAAATTATTAATTGGTTATACAACTGGGACATATATTTTTAATTGACATTCAACATATCATTCAACGTTATTTGTTAATCTTATGAGGGGGAATCAATCTTATTCTAGATTTTTGTATTATCATTGTTTTTCTATAGATATCTTTAGTATCATATATTTTTATTATCACCGCATTTTAATACCTCTTAAACTACACGCATATATATTATTTATGATATTGAGATAAGCATGAGGGAGGGTTAATTTATATTAAGTGTACCCACATTTGCGTGAAGAGAGTGGAAAAACATTTTGGAAAAACCTCCCTCAGTACACCCGATCGGGATTCAAACTTTGACCTTCTATTTATCGATGGTATATTCTACTGTGAGAGTAACACCATAGATAATGAGGCCACCGAAATGGGTGTTTTTAATTATAAACATTGCCTAGATACAATATTTAAACAAAATCGTTAGAGCGGATGTCGATAAAATCATTTAAATTTTTACCTCTGCTTTTCAATAAATAGCCCTTAGTTTTAGGGCTAGATATATAGTTCCAAAAATGCTTTGGTGAACCTTTATGGCAACCATAGATAACAAGTTTTAGCCCTATATGTAAAATGGTTTTAGTTCTAGGCGTAAATACGGACAAATGGCATCGTGAAAACCACTTTTTCAGTTTCTAGAGGTCATGAAACTTCGACATTTATCAAAATCTAAAGTTCTATTTTTTTTTTATAATCACAGTACATATTTCTCCAAGAGGTTGAGATAAAGAAAAAAGTCTAATAAAATAGCAGTCCGCTTCTGGTTTTACCTCTTTCGAACAACACAAACTTAACAAATACACGTGAGTAGCTTATTTGTATTCCACCAATATCCTGACACAAGCAAACGTGACAACAGAACACGAATGTGAACTTTCAAGTTGGTTCTATGAGGATTTAAATTCAGATATTCTGTGAAAACCCAGCTGTCCCCACTATGTATGTGATCACCGATATTCGATACTTAAAAACAGAGAGAGAGAGAGAACCAGAGAGTTAGAAGAAAAGAAAAATACAAAGAGAATGTGGGCTTTTTTTTTAACACTTCCTAAAACAGTAAAGCTGCCTCATCCCAAACTTCACAAGTTTCACAC